>CAUYUJ010014551.1:132453-149953 GCA_963575745.1 Prorocentrum cordatum
AACCTTGCCCCGAATCTTGAACCTCACGGCGCGGCGAGCCTGTATAAGGAACGAGCCTAGCGGGCGGGCCGTAGGGCATAGGGCGGCGCCTACGGAATCGTCGCGAATGGAATGGGAGGGGGAGGAGGAAGAATAACATGCGCCGGCTATGATTTGCCAGTTGATGGAAGGTGCACTGCTCGGCGGGCTGGCTTCGGCACGCGCAGCCGATTCAAAACAGCTGCTGCACCGATCACCTCTGGAGCGAAACGCTGGCCACCAATGTGGCGCAGAAGAAGGGGGTGAGGGGGCCACTACCTGTAGGTCGGCAGTGTCCTCCCACAGGCGCACTTCGGAAGACAAGGAAAAACAGTGAAACAACGATCTCGCATGCTCAAAAATAATGATAAATCATAATAATACTAACAATGAGAAATTTCGTCCCATGCTATTTTGTTTTGACTACTTTGGGGTACTCCTCCCGTAGGGAAACGTGCCCGACGTCACATTGCCTCGAGGGGGCAGGACGCGGCCCCCCCTCCGTGCGAGGCGAGCCGAAGCGGGCCGCCTTGGGCCCATCCCGGGGCGTCGGTGCCCACTTGCGCGGGCCACCTTCGCACCCGCACGGCCTGCCGCCGGCGCACGAAAACGCCGTCCGCCTCACCTCCTCCTCCTCCTCCTCTTCCTCCTCCTCGTCCTCTTCCTCCTCCTCCTCCTCGTCTTCCTCCTCCATCCTCCTCCTCCTCCTCCTCCTCCTCCCTCCTCCTCCTCCTCCTCCTCCTCCTCCTCTTTCCCCTCCTCCTACTCCTTCTCCTCCTCCTTCTCCTCCTCCTTCTCGTCCTCCCCCTTGTGGGCTGTTCGCCGGCGACCTCCTCGCCGTGCCGAACGCTCGCAGCCCCTGCGCTGCGCCGCTCTCTTGCCTCGCCGCCCCAGGTTACCATTGGTGCGCTTTTTTTTTCTGCGTTTGGACATGGGGCGGAAGGGGAGGGGGGGACGGGGGGGCAGCGTTTTCTAATTCGCTGTTTCGATATCGGGCGGGAGGGGGCGGGAGGGGGGGGGTCTGGCCCCGGACCTCTGGTTAGTGCGACTGTTTGGAACACTGCGTCGCTTGGGGTAGACGCGACCTGCTCGAAACAGGCGCCAACAGCCAAGATCCACTCCATGGCGGGGGGAGGGGGGGTGCGAGGGCCCGCGCCGATCGGCAAAACAACGAGTGAGAGCAATCGCCGTCTCCCCATGTTACAACCAGCCCGCATAACAAGGATTCGCGGCAAGGATGCAGGGGCCCTGGAGGGCCACGCTGACGTTTTTCGAGCGCGGCTGGCCAGCGGAGGCCGCCAAAGATGGGCTGACGGGACTCAGGGCGGGGGTGTCGGCCTCCGCGATGGCGACGCCGTCGAAGTCCAGCATGATCACGCCCCCCTCGACGAGGACATTGTCTGCTGGGTCGTAGTCGGTGAAGAGGGCACGGTGGACGGCGGCAGAAGAGGAAGCGCCGACGGCGCCGCCGACCGTCACCTACACCACGGCGTCGAAGGGCGTGTGGTCTGTGAAGGCGCTCTCGACGTCCGCGGAAGCACCGACATGATCTTCGGCATGAAGAAGATGAGCACCATCATGGAGCGAGGCGGCAACGATCACCTGGTCGCCGAAGGAAGGGCCGCCATCGTCCTCCATGTCGCGCAGCATCACGTCCTCGGCCGCGAGGAGCTCGAGAAAGACAGGCTCATCAGCAAAAAGTTCCTGAACACCAGGGTCAGGGATAAGCAGGGTTGTTTAGCATCCACTGAATCATCTCCCCTTTGCCCGCAGAGATCGCAGGGTGCAGGATGCATAGTGTACGCAGCGCAGGCTCGATCTTCTGTTCAGAAATCGCATTAGGATGAGCTGGGGCCGCTGTGTGTGCCGCCGTCACAGGGCTCGCTGTCACCGAGGCTGTCGATGACGTCGCTGGCGAATTCGGGCGCGGATCAACGCCGTGAGCGAGGACCTCGCGAGCAAGCTGTAGCGCAAGAGATATGGACGGCAGCAGCCCTGACATGATGCCAATGGCCGCGTGCTCACTCCGAGGCCCAGCGTCAGCACTCGTGGGACCAAGCGCGCACAGCTGTCCATCAGTGCGTTCACCGGGGAGCTCATGCTCGGCAGGCCGTGGATCTCGAGGGTCGCGAGAAACGCTATGGGCTTCAGTCTCTGCTTGATCGACCACTGGAGGCGAAGTCGGCTGCGATGCAGGAGAGGGTGTAGAATAGAGAGATAGCGCAGGCATGTCTGGGGGCGTCGCTGACTCTCCGACATCCGACCACTCACCATCTGGATCGCTGTCCTCTCCCTCGTCAATGTGGTCGTTTCGTCCAGGGCGGCATTCTCGCGACAGTGACGTGTCCGCTGGGATGGCCGCAGGCAGCACCATCGCAGACGATGACGTGGCAGGGCTCATCCAAGCAAGAACATCGGAGACAGCTCCAGGCGGTGGTGGCCCAGACGAGCTCGCAGCGGGCCAAGGGGGCAGGGAACTGGAAGGCGCAGATAGCTGCGCTTGCCATGCCGCGAGCGGCCCTGGACAAGACCCGAACATGTGTTAAAACTCGTCATCCGTTATCCAGTCATTGTCGTAAGGGGAAGGCGGCGGCAGCCCTGAAACATATTCGGCTTGAATTTCTTACATGAGCACGAAATCAGCATCTGTAGGGGGCGGGTAGTCATCCGCCTCCGTGCCAGGCTGCAGGTATGCCTCCGTCTCGTTGGGTGGGAAGTCTTCCTCTGACGAGCTCGGGGTGTCTTTGAACAGCTGCTCCATCGGGTCCAAGTCCATGCCGTCGACGGTGAAGCCACGCATGGTGATCAGGTTGGCGATCTGAACGCTCGGCGCGGGGATCACTCTCGTGTCCCTGCTTTGCCTCACTTAATCACCATGCCCAACCCACGTCAAGAAACTGACGCGCAGGTGGAACGGCATGCGTGACGGGTCAGGGTGCCAGAGATGCATTTCGTAGTGCTGCTTCGAGAGCTTCATCAGAAGCTTCGCGATCTCGTTCGCCGGTTTGGGTAGTGCATTGGGCAGCCTTTAGCGAAGACGTTCGCGAATGAAAGCACTGTCACAGGAGGCCGCCCTGCAGATCTCCTCCGCCTCGTGCCGACGATGGCGCTCTTGAGAGCCACCCCTGTATTCGATGATGCGTGCGAAGTGGTCCGCGAAGGGAGACTCGAACAGCAACCCGTAGACGTACCCTACACACTAGTCGAGCCAGGTAGCGAAGTTGTCCACCCCGCTTTGGTAGCACAGAGATGGCAGCCAACTGCTAGCCCGCACCGTAGCACGATTGACCATCTCGCGCCGCATGTTGTGAAAACTCTGCTCTGGGGACAGACCATCATCAGGTGCATGCTGCCGTGGACGAACTAGCACCGAAGGGCCCCTGAAAGAGTGATCCTGAACATGCTCCCCCCGGCGAAGGCGCTCCTTGTCTCCAGTCTTCTCAGCGTGTTGGGTAAGCTCAGTCTTCGACGCAACCATCGAGCGAGCAGGACCGTGGGAGAGGAGGAAGAGGAGGAGAAAAAAGAGGAGGAGAAGGAGGAGGAGGAGGAGGAGGAGAGGAAGAGGAGGATTTTTTTCCTCTGCGAGCCAGTGGGCAGGACCGAGGGGGCTATAGTTAGGCCCTGACACATAGCAGCACGTGCCGCAAACGGCACACATTGTGCACACAAGACTGGGGTGGGTTTACCTGCATGTCAGGTTCACCCCAGGCCTCTGAAACATCAGCAGTGAAATCAGACATAGCCATGTGCAGGGTCAGGTGCCCTGAACAACGGCTCTTCCTGCTCCTGCTGTGAGCGGACTGCACGGCCGCGCTGCGGCACAGGCTGAGGCTGCAGGTTCGAACTCGAACCGCGAACGGACGCAGCCAGGTGAGCACCAGGCGCGGCGGCAGACTCTCGCGCCTGGACTCGCGCCAACACCGCAAGCATCCCAGGCGTCTGAACAAACCTCTCCGCTCCCGCAGCTGGCGCTGCGACTTCGGGAGGGGGAGGGGTAGAGGCAGCGCAACACAGATAATTGACCCCCCTCCGAGAGGTCTGGGAAACTCGATCCTCGTTCCTGTAATGAGGGTGAAGGCCAGAAACAATGCGAGGCAGGGTGGATTTGGCCCCTGAAAGTTTTCGGCCAACGCACTCCTGGCCCAACTTGAAACAGCGGCGCGACGTATCAGCGCCGCACGTGGTACAAAAAAACAAACTCGATTCTATGTCTCCGCGTGAAACAAACGTCTGAGCCAACGTGTGGCCCTTGCTGAAATCTAAAACTCCTGGCCAGGTCTTGCTGGGACCCTTGCAGCCTAACAAAGGACGGGTGCCAGGCTCCTTCCAAAACTGCAGGCATCTGAGGCACCTAGCTCGACCCGCGTCCAAGAGTTCCCAGTGGTGCCAGCCTCCAGACCCGAGGAACTTCAACCTAGGTCCAGAAGGGCTCCGTTCGAACCTCTCTACAGGGAAGACGCACATAACTTTGGCCATGACTTTGGCCGCAAACACTAATTTGTCAATCTGCTCACTAACTTCTTGATAGAGAGCTTCGGAGGCTTGGGGGTGGAGGAGGAGAGCTTGTTTGGCTAACGAGCCCCCATACCGATTACCTGTGCCGACTCTCCTCTCGGACTCAAGGAGCCTGTCGAGATCCTCCTGAGATCTGTGCGCGGGGGTATGGGAGACACGAAAATCATGATCAGATCTCTCATAGAGTAAAGCCCCCCGGCGCATCCCTCCGTAACGATGCTTATAAAACACCTGGTGATGCAACGAGGTGTTACACAGCTGAGTCACCGTAGCGCAATCCGAGTATCTGTCACCGCTGTACTCCACAAACATAGGCAGCACCGCCATCGCCTGGTGCTCAGCCGCCTGGGGAGTCTGCTGGAGGACGTCCCAAACCGTTCCTGTGGCGAAAGCTCGCGCATCACCTGCGCCGCCCAAAAAGACCCAAGCAAAGGCGGCACGAGACAACTCCCTAATCACATGCCGAGTGCACGACCCATGCATACAGACGCCGAGGCCTCGAAGGCCCAAGGAATCCCACTGCTTTTCTTTGCCTGAGGGATCATGCAACTTGGGGTTGGGGTCGTCGCTGGGACAGGGCATTCGGGACCCAGGGTGATCTCATTTAAGCTCATCCCAGAAACATCGGTCGTCACTGCTGATAGCCTCGTCCAGCCAAGTGGGATGGGTATTAGTGACTTCCCGGCGAGCCTGCGCAGCGTCTGTACGGTCGCACTCCCACGCACGGTGCTTCACACCGTCGGCGCGACCGCACAACGGAGACAGTCCGTCGCAACAATATCCTGCCGCACGAGCTCGTGCGCGTGTCCACGCGCCTGAGCAGAACACGGTGACAGCCATATACTTTTCGCTCGCGCTCAGTTTCTTGCCATTGGGGCCAAGGAGCTTGATCAGACGCCCCGTGCACACCCTACTACCGACAAGCGACGGGGAGAGATCAGCCAAGACCCTCTCGCGATGCCTCTGGGTCCCCAACTGAAGCAACTGAGCCACGAGGGAGGGAGAGTTGAAACCGAGGTGAACCACCCTGTTGAAACCATCGACCCGCATCAGGGCCGAAACATATTGCCAGCCAGTCCTATTGAGCGAGAGATGCATTCTCTGGATGGGCCCTCGAGAGCTCTTCCAAGACAACCCCTCGCCCCGAGGAATAACGTTCCACACCTGACACAGCTCTTTAATGTTATAGTGGGACGTGGAGTGGGAGGTGAGGGCAACCCAGACAATATGAGCCCAATGAAGGGCTGGGGCAACTCCAGCCCTCCAAGCAGGGTCCCCACAAAAAGGCCAACTTGGCATGAAACGAAACGCCCTGGTGGTACGGGGGTTTGTACGCAAGTAAAACTCCCTGGGCTCGTTTCCCCTCCTGATCGCCCATGCCGACAATGGCGGCCCCGAAAGTAGCCGCAGGGGCCACGCCAGACACGTGGATTTTGCCAATTCTACCCTTCTGGCGGGGCAAACGGTCGCGATACCTTTTTCAAAATGCCGTCTTTTAGACGTACGTTTGAAACGTTGCTTCCTTGTCCATACAGCGTGACGCGACGACCGTGTTTGTCCCATCGCCAGGTCGGTCCCTAGCACGACCGCGCCGCTGGTGATCGCGCCAGCCATGCCGCCGAGCAGCCTGCCGAGATTGCGCGCCAGCGAGAGGGAACTGGCATGCGTGGTGAGCTTGTCCGCCTGTAGCTGGACCTTCAAGTAATCTCGAAAAATGATGTACCTGGCCGCCGCAGCCTTGGACATCCTATCAAGCACCTCGAGCTCACTCTCTCCTTCTGTCGTGAGAGAGTCGTCATCACATACGACGATAACGAAACCAACGGATGCTCAAGGGTGAACTGATCAAACGCAGCTAAGCTGTAAACTCGAACAAACAAATCGTTGAACATATCACCCGCTGGCAACCCCGACTCCGCAAACATAGGAGCGGTTCCGTCCTGGGCACCTAAGCGGAGCAACCGTGGGCCCCCCCACAAATTATAAGTCGTCTTGACGATCACAAGGTGGAAGCCGTGATCCAGGGCCCGCTTTTTTTTTCTTCAGGAACTCGAGGCCGAAGCTTTCATAGTATTTGGCGCCGTCCTAAACCACTCCCCCCGAGACCTTATTCGAGTGAGCCGAGACCTCCGCCCTGGCCGCCTGGTGTCACACAGCATGCTCAGCGCTGCGTCCAGGTCCAAGGGCCCAGAACCTCCGAGAGTAAGCGCCATTAAAACGCAACGGAACAAACCTCCTCAGCCTTTCCCAAACGCGGACGGGGTCAGCACGCAACATAATCGACCGCAGGCACCCCTTGGGTTTTTCCAGGAGGGGGAAAAGCATCCAAAACAGTTGCTTGGGCAACAAACCCAAGCTTTCCACGGCCTGATACAAAGCTCCCAGAATTTCAAGAGCCGCGCCAGACACAAGCGACAAGTGTTTGGGGTGGATTCCGTCCAGGGATTGGGAGGTGAGGGAGGAGAAACTTGCACTGGCGCCCCTGATGTCGGAGGCGCTCGCGCGAGGACGGTGGGCGCGGTCTGGCGCCCCAACCGTTGAAGGGTGAGACGTCGCATGCCAAAACTTGGCCAACGTCTCAGCCTCCGCTTGTGACATATATTGAGGGCCACTGATGTACTGCCAAGGAGACGTCTGCACCGCAGTCGGTGCCCATGTTTGTTTCAATTGGGTGAGCCTGCGCATGGCCCGAGCCCCCCCTTTTAGCGCTTTCTCCTGCCATTCGCCCCAAGAGTCCTGCCTCGCCTTCAGGAGGCTCTTCTGGGCCTGCGACCTGTCATCCTCGAGGCAGCCCAGCAGCTCGCGCGCATCTTGCACCCGCGCCTCGAGCGAGGTAGGAGGCCACTTGCGCATGAGCGCGCGCACCTGCGCCACCGTGGCGTCCAGGCGCGATGACAGGCCCCCTTCCAGGGCACGGCTGAACTAAAAGTTGCTGCACCTGCTGGCTCGAATCCTGTGGGAGCTCTTCACCTTTGACGAGCTCCGTCGACGGATCCCGCACGGAGTCAGACAAACGCGAAACCACTCCTATGGTCTCGGACAAATGCCGGGCTAACCAAACCCACCCGTGATCAACCAGTTGAGCGCAAGGACTCTTCGGGGAAGTGAAAATGAGCACCCATCCCGCTTTGGGAATTTCACCCTTGAGACCCTTAGTCGCCAGAGGGACCCCCAAGTCGGATTCGAGCTCCAACTCCAACTTGTTCGCAAAAACGCGCCAAGCCTGGGTAAACAACTCCCAAGAACCCCACGGGCTGGTCCAACGCGGCCTGCGCCGCACTCTCGGCTACGCCCCGAGCGAGCGTCCAATTCTGGGGCCTGGGGGTGGGCCCAAAGGGGGGCACAGCGGGGAGGCGGGGATGGCTGGGGTAGACCAGCTGATACAAGCGAATCACTTGGTCCTTGAGCTGGGGGACCACTGGGCGGTGAGCGGCTGCCCCATTGCATGTCACAATGGACATGCGAGATGGCTCGGCTCAACGCGGTGCTACACATAAAGAAATCGATGGTGCCAAGCGAACGCGAGCCGACGCACGCACGTTCCTTGGGAACGAAAAGAAGGGAGCCGAGTCTCCGAGCCACGCCCGACGCTTCGACAAGGGAAGGGTCAAGGTTCCAATCACCTCCGCAGAGGCTCAGATGCTCCTGCTCGAGGGCTTTTCCAATGGCCCCAAGGTAAGCAACGTTGCGTTCGCACAATCCCGATCCCGACTTCCGATAGGCGCAAACTATGGCGAGGGGCGGCCACGACGGGATATCGACAATAACCTTCATAACACGGGCAGGGACGACGATGCCCCCTCCTTCGGGCCACCCCAGGCCCACATGGGCCCTGACCAGGACGGCAACGCCCCATTTGGGCCACCCAGAGATCTTCCACCCGGGTTTGCCAACGGCCGAACATTTCTCTCCCAGGAGATCCTCGGACAAGCCAACCTCCTGCGCCATAAACATGAGCGCGCTAGAGGCCGCCAATCTGCCACGCAAAGTGTTCCAGGAGTTACCGTTACAGGTCTCGACGCGCTCTCCGCCGCAACTCAAGCTCGAAACATCCGTGTCGAGGCGAGGAGGAGGAGGAGGGGGCTGGACCGTGCCATGCCTGGACAGACGCATGCCACAACAGAGCGGCAAAGCGGGCTGTCTAGAAAACCTGGTTGGGCTCATCACTCCTGCATCAGGAGCACCGCTGACGTTTGGCGAGCAGGGCCTGAACCTGCTGCACGAAATCACTCTTGTCGACCCGCTGGGCCGTGTAGAAGAGCTCCTCCATGTCCACATCGTCGTCCCCTGCTGGGACCTGTTCGCAGGAGTCTCGGAACGATCACTGCCAGCATCGCCGTTCGACTCAGCACGTTGTTGTCCACCGCCCACATCGCCACCCACAGGAGCAGTAACACAGTGGAACGGTGAAGACGCTGTCTCTGGTCTCGTCGCTGCACGATCCTGCTGTGCCTGCAACAAGCGTGTGTACTTCTGAAACGTCTCGGTCTGGAAGAAGGCGGCGATCTCATCCTTCTCAGCACCTGCCTCCACCTCCTCCAGGTTGAGCACAGGAGCCTCGAGCCGACCAGGAAGGTTGCGCACCAACCCCCGATTGAGCTCCAGGATATCCTTGTCAACCACCACCGCCTGCGCCTGCAAGCTGTCAAGCTTCTCCTGCGCCTGAGTGATGATGGCCTGTTGATCTGCTGCAGCTTGAACCAACTTAGCCTTCTTGGCCTCCGTCCGCGCCAGCTTGTGCCCCGTGTTGGTGTGCTGGGTGAGCGCTGGCTTGAGCGATGCCAGCTCCTTCTCGGCGGTGACCAGCTGCTCCTCGAGTGCAACCTTGGCCGCCGAACCTTCGTCTCCGATCTCGTCGACCGCATTGATGGCGGCCTCACGACTCTGTATCTTCGCACGTACTTCCTTTTCTTCGCTGTCCACCTTAGCTGGCTCGCCGCCGCCAGCTGTCGTGGTTGACTGGGTGGACTGGGTGGATTTGACCAACTGCTCGCAGCGATTGGTGAGGGCATCAAGCTGCTGCTGTAGGTCTTGTTGCTTCTTGCCGCCTCCTCCAAGACCGCGAGGCCCACCAGGAGAAGACTGACCACCACCGCCACCGTTGAGGCCCTTCTTCGTGTTCCGTTTGGCGGCCGCGGCCACCGCAGGCGGGGCGGCGCGCCCGCACCTGCAGTCGACTCTCGACGCCCAGTTGGTGTTGAGGCCGCAGCCCGTACACGTCCAATAGGGAAGTCTGGGGCCAGCGAGGACTGGCCCATCCATGGATGCCCCCGCAGGAGCGCGACTGCAAACTGTTGCCCAACAGGGCGTGCGAAAAAGGGCGAGGCCCGCAACAGCACTTGGCCGTTTCGAAGAGGCATGCTGCTGCAAGCTCAGACAACTGCCTGAGCCGAAACGGCTTTGCCTGAGCCAAAATGGCTACGGAGGAGGAGGAGGAGGAGGAGGAGGAGGAGGACGAGGAGGAGGAGGAGGAGGAACAGGAGGAACAGGAGGAACAGGAGGAGGAGGAGGAGGAGGAGAGGGGGAGTAGGAGGAAGGGAGCAGGGAAGGCCGATCAATCGAGGGAAAAGGCTAGACAGCGATGCCGTGCCAGGTCCCGCGATCCCTCCCGTGGCTGTGGCGGCCTCCGCGGCCACTGCTGCTGTCTTTGCCCCAACCTGGGGGGTGCGGGGGGGGGGGAGGGGGGGGGGGGGGGGGGGGGGGCGCAACTCCTCCTCTTCCTCCTCCTCCTCCTCCTCCTCCTCCTCCTCCGTCTCCTCCTCCTCCTCTCCTCCTCCTCTCCTCCTCCTCCTCCTCCTCCTCTCCCCCCTCCTCCACCTCCTTCTCCCTCTTCCTCCCCCTCCTCCCTCCTCCCTCCCTCCTCCCCTCCTCCTCCCTCCTCCCTCCTCCTCCCCTCCTCCCTCCTCCTCCCTCCTCCCCCCCTCCTCCCTCCTCCTCCCTCCTCCTCCTCCTCTCCCTCCTCTCCTCCCCCTCCTCCCTCCCTCCTCCTCCTCCCTCCTCCCTCCTCCCTCCTCCTCCTCCTCCTCCTCCCTCCCTCCTCTCCTGCCCTGCCTCCTGCCTCCTCCCTCCTCCTGGCTCCTGGCTCCTGGCTGGCTCTGGCTCCTGGCTCCTGGCTCCTGTCTCCTGGCATCCTGCCTCCTGCCTCCTTCCTCCTCTCCTCCCTCCTCCTCCTCCTCCTCCTCCTCCTCCTCCTCCTGCCCTCCTCCCTCCTCCTCCCTCCTCCTCCTCTCCTCCTCCCTCCTCCTCCTCCCTCCTCCCTCCTCGCCCTCCCCTGAGATCCAACCTGGCGACAGATTTGCAACGTCGTAAAAAGAATTACGCCCGGAGCCCTGCGCGCCCCATCTTGCTCTGCGTCGTGCTTCGAGCCGTATCGATCTGCGAGGGTCCTGATGCCGAAGAGGAAGCGAAAACGCCCCGCTCGAAAAACATGAGACGCCAGGATCTCAAGGCCCCCCCTCTGCCTCCCCTCCCTTCCCGCCCAATGTCCTCCCTGCTTGCCCCCTCTCCCGCCGTCCGCCCCTGTCCTTCCTGCCTTGCCCTCTCCGTCCGCTCCTCCCTCGCAGGCTGCCTCGCACCCTCACCCCCTCGGACGCCGCCCTACTTCCCTCCCTCCCTCAGCGTCTCTTCCCGCATGCTGTCAAAGCCTTGCCAGAATGAATCTTCAGGAAGGAGTGGGGCCCCTTTATTGCCAAACCGAATCGGGAGTCTATGCTCCAAGGAACGCCGGGCCCCTCTCGACACCAACGTGCTCCTTGTTTCAGCGCCCTGGCCGCACCGTCCCGCCTTTCGGAAACACTCACTGCAGGAAGCGTTGCGGCAAGGGACGTGCTTTCCATGGGATGCTCCCGAGGAGTATCTTATGACCGAATGGCCCGCGTGTTGTCTGATCGCACTGGATGGGCGTGTTTGTTGTGCATGTGCAGTCGTACTTGTGTGTGTGTGTTGCCTCATTTGTGGGGCGAGCCGCTCCCGAGCTGTTCGGTCGGACGTCGCGTTGCCTTGCGCCAAGCCTTCCCGCCTCCCCCCTCCCACCCCGCACTTCCCCTCCACTGGGCAGGTCGACGTGCGCCCAGGCACGGCTCGATCAAGCCCGTGCGCCCTGACACGGTCCGGTCCAGCTTTGGCATGCAGATCTCTGCGCTGAGATGCCCCTGCGCCGCTGGAATCCGAAGCTGCAGCGGGACGTACCCAAGGAGCCCGCGAAAGACGCACGCGCTCAACCGTACATGAACACGGCCCCCCAATTCGCGAGACCGGCCGCGCGATACGAGCGTTCGCGCAATGCGTACTCTCGAAACCTCCGCGCGGATTCCTTGGATCTGAGCTGGGCGGCGCCGGAGGCGCCGCCAGGGGGCCCCACGCGCGGATCCAAGAAATCCGCGCGGACCGCCAAGAGTTTATGTCTGTGGTGTTATTTCTTCTTCGCGGTTCGTGCGTGTGCGCGTGCTGCTTCCCAGAGATCCAACGTCGTGATTTGTTCAATGCGGGGTCCCCGGAAGTCTCGACCTATTCCCCAGGACCGGTTTTTCATCCCGCGTCGCTTTTTGACGGTCCCGCGGCCCAGCGAAGGGCCCTATAGGGGCCGAAATCTGCGAAAACCCTCCGTCGTGATTTTTGTTTCCAAGGCGTCGGATCTCTGGGTTCCGCTGCTGCGCAGCTGCGGCACGCCGCTGGCGGCCGCGCCGGGGGGGCCGCGGGCCAGGCCGCGGCAGGACACGCCGAAGCACGCCGGCGCGGGCGAGGCTGCGTCAGGAGGCGCGCGGCCGAGGGGAGGCGCGCGCGCGCGGGAGTACGGGGGCGCACGGGGCGGGCACGCAGTCGCCCCTCGGGGCGCGCCAGTCGGCGGCGCGCAGAGGGTGGTGGGGGGGGGGGGGGACGGCTTCTTAGGAGCAGGCTGCTTCTCAGGAGGCGCCGGCCTTGCATCTGCAGACCAGGCCCGCGCCTTCTATAGGAAGCAGGGGTGCTTCTAAGAAGCCCTCCCCCCTCCCCCCCCGCCCCCCTCTGCGCGTGGCTGAGCCAGGGTGAGACGTCGCCAGGATGAGGATCAAATCGGGCGAGGATAGCTCGGGAACCTCGGAGATCCGGCGGCTCTGGAGGACGTCTCGGGCGCCGCGGCCTCCTCAGAGCGCCATAGCCCCGTCCAGCGCAGGCGCTCCCCTCGGAGCCCGCTCGGCGGCTAGACCCTCGGAGTCGGAGCTGCGCGCGGAGGGGGCCCTCGGGGCGGCGAGCTCGAGGGGGGAGGGGGGGGCCCTCGAGGAAGGCCCTCGGAGAGGGGGAGGCACTCGAGGGGGGGCCTTCGAGGAAGGCCCTCGGGGGAGGGCCAGGAGGGAGGGGGGGAGGAGGGCACTCGAGGAGGGCCCTCGAGAGGGGGGAGGCGCTCGAGGGGCGAGGGGCTCGCGAGGGGGCCGAGGGGGTGAGAGCTGCGGGCGCCCTCGTACGGACTCCTGGCCCGGCCCGCAAAGAGGGGGTGGGGTTGGCCGGCCGCTCGCGCGAGGGCGGGGGGCCGCCGGCGTGTGCGGGGGCTCCGCGGCCGGGGCGCAGCCCCGTGCGGGGGCTGCGCGGCGGAGCAGGCGGGAGGGGTCCTCCCTCCTCCCTCCTCCGCCTCCTCCTCCTCCTCCTCCTCCTCCTCCTCCTCCTCCTCCTCCTCCTCCTCCTCTGCCTCGCTCCTACTCCAACTCCTCCTCTTCCTCCAACTCTGCCTCCTCCTCCTCTTCCTCCTCATCCTCCTCCTCCTCCTCCTCTTCCCCTCCTTCGCCTGCTCCTCCTCTCCCCCTTCTCCTCCTCCTCCTCCGCCTGCTCCTCCTTCCTCCTCCTCCTCCCTCCCTCCTCCTCCTCCTCCTCCCCTCCTCCCCCTCCTCCCCTCTCCCCTCCTCCTCTCCTCCTCCTCCTCCTCCCCTCCTCCTCCTCCTCCTCCTCCTCCTCCTCCCCCCCCTCCTCCTCCTCCTCCTCCTCCTCCTCCTCCTCCTCCTCCTGTCCCTCTCCCTCTGCGGTTTCCGTTTCGGCACAATCCTGCCGCTGCTGGAAAGGAACAAGTACGACAAATTCTTGTCGTGTCGACCCTGGCGCTGGCTTCTGACACGTCGAGGCCGCTCGACCTTGAACGATCGGCAGTTTCCGAAACGTTAGATCCTTCAACGTCGACCGATTCCGAGTCGCCGGCGGCGTTCCACGCTGAACGCCAGCGACGGGGTCGCCGCCGATCGACGCGTCGCGAACCTCCCGTGCGCACGCACCCTCTACACACACACACACTCTCTCTCTCTCTGACTCTCTCTCACTCTCTCTCTCTCTCTCTCTGACTCTCTCACTCTCTCTGACTCTCTCTCTCTCCCTCTCTCGTTCTCTCTCTCTCTCTCTCTCTCTCTCTCTCTCCCGGCGGCAAGGCAACTCGGAGGCGAGAAGCCCAGGGGAGGCGCTCGGCGACTTCCATCGGGAGCTTCTCAGGGCGGCAGCCGCGCCGAATGATACCAAGCACACTTTTCACTTTACGATCCTACTCTGGCTCATGTTTTCCGTATCTTAATATGGGGCTCTCGATATTACTCATACCGCGCCGACTCCTCTTCACCGTCACTTCCCTCCTCCTCCTCCTCCTCCTCCTCCTCCTCCTCCTCCTCCTCCTCCCATTCATACGCAGACGCATTCACACTCAGGCTCACGCACCCTCAGGTACACTCAGACTCACTCATACTCATATTAACTCATACTCAAACTCATTCATGCTGACTCCTCACGACACGATCAGGCTGACTCACACCCATATACACTCAGGCCCACTCATCATTCAGACTCACTCATACTCACAAAGTGTGGGGATGTCCCTGGCGGTTTGCCTATTTTGTTGCTCAACATCTTTCGCCTGCGGAGCAGTTTGGGGAGGTGTCTCAGGCGAGGCGCTGGCGTCAGCACTCCCAAGGGGGGGCGGCAGGGGGATATTTCACGGCCCCGTTCGCGCCCAGATTGTGGGAATGTCTCCGGCGGCTTGCGTGTTTGGGAGCGTCGCATCCTTTGCTTTGGGAACATACTTCGCGGATGTCTAATGCGAGGCGCTGGTTTCAGCACTCCCAAGGGGGGGCAGTAGGGCGGTACTTACCAGTCCCGTTCGCGCTCAGCTTGTGGGATTGTCTCAAGCGGCTTGCGTGTTTCGGACCGTAACGCCGTTTGCGTTCGGATCAGATGTGGGAAGATGTCTCAGGCGAGGCGCTGGTATCAGCACTCCCAAGGGGCGGGCGGCACGAGGGTATTTCACGGCGCCGTTCGCGCCCAGATTGTGGGGATGTCTCAGGCGGTTTGCGTGTTTTGTTTTTGTTGCATCCTCTGCTTTTGGAACAAACTTCGAACATGTCCTTGGCGATTCGCTGGTTTCAGCACTCCAAGGGTAGTTGACCGGGGGTATGCTGCGGTTTGGACATTGAGCCTCGAGGATCTAGGATTCAGGATTTCTGGAGGTTTCTGAAGCCTTCCTCGTCGCTGCGGCTGGACGCGGGTCGGACAACTGGTGCGGTTGGAGCCCGGCAGGAGCTCAGGGACCGATTCTGAATGGCTTTCGACGGTTTGTGTATTTTCGATTGTCTGAGGTTTTATCGCAGACCCTGCGCCTGGATGCCTCTTTCTGGTCCCGGGGACGTCAGGAGTCACTTCGTAAGGCAGTTTTCTGGCCTCTGGGATCGTCATGAGTCGTCCCTGGAGGGGGAGGAAGGGGGGAGAAACAGAAGGCAGATGAGGGGGGCGGGGAGAGAGGGGGAAGAGAGGAGGAGGAGGAGGAGGAGGAGGAGGAGGAGGAAGGGGGGTGGAGGAGGAGGGAGGAGGAAGAGAGGAGGCTTTTTTTTTTTTTTTTTTTGTTTTTTTTTTTTTCGTTTTCCGGCTTTTTTTTTTTGGTTTCCCGTTTTCCAGTGGGATGGGCTCGGGGATCGGGGATATGTTTCAGTGGAGGGGGAGGAGGGTGAGGGCAAGGCTTCGTTGCTATTTTGGCTCGACGAGGAGAGGAGGAGGAGGAGGAGGAGGAGGAGGAGGAGGAGGAGGAGGAGGAGGAGGAGGAGGAGGAGGAGGAGGGTGTGGGAAGGAGGAAGGAGAACGGAGCAGAGCGAGCAAGGGGGATCTTACGTCCCAGATTTCGACGGAATATGAACGTTTGTATCGACGGGATTCCCAGGAGGGGAGTCTGTTCTCGATAGGTCGGCTCAAGGCCAGAACCCAGCCAAAAACAAATGATGGTCCATTCTCTGCTCCCTATCGGAAGACGTCCAGGACAATGATATGCACACATGGGGATCTTCGCGTCGAGTAACTTTCAAAAAGTGGCGGGGGTCGCCCTGAGCGGGAGTCGACCCTTCCCCCTCTTGGAGTGAGGCGTCCGATCCGGACGGCTTCCTGGGACGCCTGCCAGGGGAGGCGGGTGCTTCTTCGTTCCCGACACTGGCTGCGCGCTACTGGGGATGGGCCCGACGGGAGAGGCCATGGGCCTGCGCTGCAGCGAGGGACAACGGCTGGCGGGGGGACCAGCACATGGGGGGAGAACATCAGAACATTACATGTCCACTGCGATTTTCACACGAGGTTTCTTCGCGTCTCTCCGGGCTCTTCGTTCCCGCCGAAAGTTTCAAAATCCACTCAGGGTTCATTGCTGAGACCTTGCAGCCTGAAACATGGAGCCAGAGCCGGCGACGTGTCGCCGCCAGATCGGCGAGGGGCCCCCGACGCCGAGTATCCGCACCTGCCTTGGCGGGTGTGCCGTCGGGCCCCGCGCGGGCGATTTCGGGAGCCCTGAGCCCAAGAACGTGCTCCTCCCTCGGGGGCGCACCTCTTGCCTCCGCCGCCCTCCGCCGCCCTCCCAATTTCGCGCACTGCTCCCTCTCGTCGCTGGAGGTCACGCGGTGGGCCTCACGGAAAAAACTCGACCGACACGGTCGTCTCGGCGCGATCCAACGTCTTGAAAGATCCGAACCCCAGGATCAGGGCCCCGTAGACCCGGACACGCCAGACCTGGACACCCAACATCCCTCGAGACCAATTTTTCCAAACGGCGGCAGCATTTCCAGAATAAACCCGGACACAGGCCCCAAAAGCCTGCAAGATCCCCCTAATACCGGACACAAGCCCGATTCCTGCAGTGCAGCAAACAAAACATGCACGGGTGCTGAAAAACGTGTCCTGTTTTTTATCTGTGTCCTGGTCTCTTGAGCCCCGACAGGAGGCCGCCGCCCTTCCGCCAGCTTCCGCTGGCGGAGGCGGCCTCGCTCCACCTCCGCCGGCCCTCCCTGCCGCCCCTGCGCCGCCGCCCCTGCCGCCGAGGAGGAGCCGGCGGCTCCCTCGGCCTGCTCTCGGTGGGGCGGGGGGCCCCTGCTGGAGAACGCCCCGCCTCGGCGGTCAAGGAGAGCGCTCGGGGGCCGCGGCGCCCGCCCCCCCTCAACCTCCTCCCTCCTGCTCCTCCTACTTCTGCTCCTCCTCCTCCTCCTCCTCCTCCTCCTCCTCCTCATCCTCCTTCTCCTCCTCGTACTGATCCTGCTTCTCCTCCCCCCCTGCGCCCCTACCGTGAAGTCGGGCGTGTCCCCCTACAGGGGGATTTTGGGCGAACAAAACACATACTCAGAAACTACCACCCAAATGCTAAAGCATAGTCAAAAATCGTCCCCAGACTATTTTTTGACTATTTTTGCATATTCCCCCTGTAGAGGGACATGCCCGACTTAACCCTACCGCCCCCCCCCTGACGTCGAGCAGGAGCACGGCGGAGCCAACTCCACCCTCTTCAGGGGAGCCCCCGAGGCTGCTGCCGGCCCCCTTCCCCTGTCGCCGGCCGCGCCGGTCTCGTCGCGCGGGCGGGGCCCTGCGGTCGGCCCCCACATCGAAGAGGAGGCGCGACAGGGATGCGAGGGCCTTGACCGCCGGCCTCGAAGCTTCTCGGGCAGGGCGCGGCCGACGAAAGTGGCCAAGGATGGGCCGAAGGGATCAAGGACGGAAGGGTACA
>CAUYUJ010014551.1:154953-174953 GCA_963575745.1 Prorocentrum cordatum
AAAGGTCCGCTGGCCCTTCCGGGCCTCCCAGGGCGCCTTGCTGGGCCTTGCGAGCAGACTCAATGCGATCAGAGGAGTCATCGGAGAGGCGCAAGAGATACTCAATACAGCACAAGAGCGCTCCAAGAGGAACCTCGATGGTCTGAAGACGGCCCAAGAGGTTCCCAAGACGCCCCAAGAGGCCGTTAAGAGAGCCCCAAAGAAGCAAAAATCGTTTCATTTCCTTTGGAAGCTGTATATGTTTAGCATATCCGCTTTTGGGGTCTTCGCAGCGTTCAAGGCGACCCGGTGGGCCCCCGATATCGCCCCAAGAGGCCCCCCAGAGGTTTTGAAGACGGCCCAGGGGGGCCCCAAGACTGCCCCAGAGAGCCCCGACACGAAAAACCCAAGATGCCCCCAGAAGGCTCCCAAGAGAGACCCACGAAAGCCATGGGAGACCCCCCAAAAAACCATTCAAGGCCCCCGAGAGGGGCCTAGATGGCTTCAGAAGACCTCTGGAGAGCTCCAGCTCCCCAAGACGGCCCGACAGGGCCCCAGGACTGCCCAAAAGAGCCCCAAAAACGCCCACACGACGTTCCTCGACGAAGTACATCGAGCTGACCCGACGCTCTTGGTGCCACGCTTGAGGCTCGATGTTTAACTTCCTCGATCGAGAGAGACAGGCTATGGATCTAGATTCGAAGTTCGACGATCGAAGATTTCCTGAGTGCATGGAGCCCTTTCAGGCATCCAGGAAGCGACCGAACATCGATTTCTTCGGAGCTACTGCGACTTCCTCGACGCGTCATGGGAACGCCCCTTACTTCCTTAAAGGATGGACTCAACCACCGGATGAGGCGAAAGAGGAGGGAATGAGGAGGAAGGGATGGGTAGGGATAAACCTTGGAGGTGGCAGATGAAAAGCCAGACGAAACTGTTCTCCCTACCTCCTCCCATGAGGAGCGGTGCTGAACCAAACGATGATTCATTGCTTTGACGGGAAAGCGTCAGGAACAAAGCGCATGGCGCGAAGCGCCAATGCAGTCTTATGTATATATATATATATACATACATATATATATATATATATATATATATATATATACTAGAACCATCGCGCGCGCTTCGCGCGCGCTCAGGTTCTAGCAGGCCCCAGGCCTTGACGAATTCACTGCTCCTCTGAAGTAGTGGACCACGGTCCACGCATGCCAATCTGCATTCCGAAAGGCCTTCGAGGAAAATGGTTGTGTAGGGGGGCGGAGGCCGTATGAATCGGGTTCCCAGAAGGCCTTCTGGGAGCATGGGGTTGGGGCGTCTTGGGGAGCCCGTTGGGGCGTGCCGTCGTCGTCGTCGTCGTCGTCGTCGTCGTCGTCGTCGTCGTCGTCGTCGTCGTCGTCGTCTTCGTCGTTTCGTCGTCGTCGTCGTCGATTCAAAAGGGCACTTGGGGCAACTTTGTGCGAAACGATCTGCGGGTGGCCGCGAGAAGGCGATCAATCATGCTCCTGTAGCATGATGGTACTTCGAAGCCTCCGGAGACTCGCGGGAAATGATGAACCATGTCCCCGGAAGGCTTTCTGGGAACATGGTTTGTTGGGTTGTGTTGGGGGGTCTCTTGGGCGTTCCTTGCCCCTTGGGGGCCTCTGGGAACTCTCGGGCCCATGATGAAACATGTCTCCGGAAGGTTTTCTGGGGGCATGATTTCTTGGGGTGTGTTGGGGGGCCTCTTGGGCGTTCCCTGGGAGCCCCTTGGGGGTTTCGTGGGGCTTCCTGGGGGCCTCTTGGGCGCGTCACGAGGCTTCGTGGGAGCCTCTTGGTGGCCTCTGGGGGCCTACAGGCGGCCTCTAGGGCCAGAGACCTCGAAATATCGGTTGGCGGTCCCCCTCTGGGCCCTCTCTTGGGGAGCTCTTGGGGCACAGTTGGGTTGTCTGGGGAGCCTTCTGGGCCGTCTTGGGGCCCTCTTCGGGGCCTCGTGGCCCGTCTTGGAGCGATCTGAAGGACCTCCGAGCGAGGCCGTGAGGGAGCGCTGGGAAGCGGGGAAAGCGATAACGCCTAAATCCTTCAAAAACCATCGGAAAATCAGTGAATCTTGCCTCCCAGGGCCCTCTTGAGGAGCCTCTTGAGTCCGTCCTGGAGCGTGTTGGAGTCCTCGTCGGCCGTCTTGAGGGCATCTTGGGCGTCTTCGGGGCCTCTTGGGACCGTCTAGGGCCCTCTCGGGACCTCCATTAGCCTGTCGTGGCCTGGCCCAGGCCGCCTCGGGATTCCTCTGGGCCTTCTCTTGGCGCGCTCTTGGGGCACACTTGGGTTGTCTGTGGAGCATCTTGGGCCGTCTGGGGAGCATCCTGGGCCTTCTTGGAGCGATCTGAAAGGCCTCCGAGGCCGTGAGGGAGCGCTGGAAAGCGGGAAAAGCGAGAACGCCAAAATCCAAAACACTCGGAGAACGAGTGAATCTTGCCTTCCAAGGCCCTCTTGGGGAGCCTCTTAAGTCCGTCATGGAGCGGAGTCCTCATCGGCTGTCTCGAGGGCATCTTGGGCGTCTTCGGGGCCTCGTGGGACCGTCTAGGGCCCTCTCGGGACCCCCTTAGCCTGTCGTGGCCTGCTTCGGAGCGGGCTCGGGCCGCCTCGGGAGCTCTGGACCCCCCCCCGCAACCCTTGGTGGGCACCGATGGGAGGAACAGGCAGCAGCCCGCCCCCCCCCCGAGCCTACTCCGAGATAGAATGTTCCCGGGAAGCTTTCCGGGAGCATGGTTTGTTCGGCTCTCTAAGAGGGGGGCCTCTGGGGGCTTACCGAGGGGCGCCCTTTGGCCTTGTCGGCAAGCCTATTGGAAACATGATTGGGGCGGTGGGCGGAAGCCCAAGGAATCATGTTCCCGGAAAGCTATCTGGGAAATACGATTTACCGAAGTGTCTTGGGGGCCCGCAGGGGGCTGGGGGCCCCTTGGGGGCCTATTGGGGCTTCGGGGGAACCTCTTGGGAGCCTCACAAAACTTCTTGGGAGCCTCTTGATGGCCTCCGGGGGCGTCCTAGGAGCTTCTCAGGCCGGAGACCTCGAAATGTCGCGCTCTTCGGGCCCTCTTGGGTCGCTCTTGGGGCTCTCTTGGGCCTTGACTTATCTGGGGAGCCTCCTGGGCCGTCTCTGGGCTTTCTTGGGAGCCTCTTCGGCCGTTTTGGAGCGATCTGAAGGGCCTCTGACGCGGTCCGGGACCGTGGGGAGGCAGAACATGGGAGAGCGCAAGAATGCTTCAAAAACCATTAGAAAATGTATGATGTTTCTCTTCTGGGGCCCTTTGGAGGGGCCTCAGGAGGCACTTGTGGGGCGTTGTGGCGGCGTCGTCGGCCGTCCTGAAGCCATCTTCGGCGTGTCCGGGGCCTCTGGGGGCTGTCTTTCTGGGCGTCCTGGGAACCCGGAAATCATGTTCCAGGAGAGGCTTCCGGGAACAGGATTGCGAACGGTGGGCCTCCCTGAGGCCGTCTTGGGGGCCTCCTGGGCCAGCTTCGGGGCCTCCTGGGCCGCTGTGGAGTGTTCTGTGAGCCCCACAGGACGACCGTTTTGGGCCGTCTTGTGCCCTCTTGGGTCTCTCTTGGGCTGTGTTGGGGCTCCGCGGGGGCGTCTGGGGCACTGTGAAGACGAAGCCAGCGAGTATGCTGAAAACGTACGTTTTACTATGGAAATGGGCCGATGTTTGCCTCTTGAAGGCCCTCTTGGGGCCCTCTTCGGCGACCTTGAAGTCATCTCGGGCCCTCCGGGGCCTCGCTGAGGCTGTTTTGTGGGCCTCTTGGGCTTCCTCGGAACCCGGGAATTATATTCCCGGAGAGGCTTCCCGGAACATGATTTCGAACGAGGTCCTCTTGGGCCTCCCTGAGGCCGTCTTGGGGGCCTCCTGGGCTGGCTTTGGGGCCCACGACCCTTTTGGGCCGTCTTGGGCCGTCTTGGGTCTCTCTTGGGCTGTGTTGGGGCTCCGCGCGGGCGTCTGGGGCACTGCGAAGCCGAAGCAAGGGAGTATGCTGAATATGTACGTTTTACTATGGAAATGGGCCGATTCTTGTCTCTTGAAGGCCCTCTTGGGGCCCTCTTCGGCCATCTTCAAGCCATCTCGGGCCCTCTTGGGCCTCGCTGAGGCTGTCCTGGGGCCCAGTAGGGGGCCCTGGGAGCCCGGAAATCATGTTCCCGGAGAAGCTTCCGGGAACATGATTTCGAACGAGGCCCTCATGGGCCTCCCTGAGGCCGTCTTGGGGGCCTCCTCGGCCGGCTTCGGGGCCTCTTGGGCAGTCTTGGGGGGTTCCGTGAGCCCCTCAGGATGACCCTTGAGGGCCGTCTGGGGAGCTCTTGGGTCTCTCTTGGGCTGTCTTGGGGCTCCTCGGGGGCGTCTGGGGCACTGCGAAGACGAAGCCAGCGAGTATGCTGAAAATGCACATTTTACCAAAGAAATGGGCCGATGTTTGCCTCTTGAAGGCCCTCTCGGGGCCCTCTTCGGCCCCACCTTGAAGTCATCTCGGGCCCTCTGGGGCCTCGCTGAGGCTGTCTTGTGGGCCTCTTGGGCTTCCTCGGAACCCGGGAATCATGTTCCCGGAGAGGCTTCCGGGAACATGATTTCGAACGAGGCCCTCTTGGGCCTCCCTGAGGCCGTCTTGGGGGCCTCCTGGGCCGGCTTTGGGGCCTCCTGGGCCGTCTCGGGGGGTTCCGTGAAGCCCACAGGACGACCCTTTTGGGCCGTCTGGGGCCCTCTTGGGTCTCTCTTGGGCTGTGTTGGGGCTCCGCGGGGGCGTCTGGGGCACTGTGAAGACGAAGCCAGCGAGCATGCCGAATATGTAAGTTTTTCAAAGGAAATGGGCCGATGTTTGCCTCTTGAAGGCACTCGTGGGGCCCTCACGGGCCCTCTTGGGGCGCTCTTGGGCGTCTTCGGGGCCTCTCCAAGCTTTATTGACCATCTGTACGGCCCGCGTGGCCTGTCGTGGGCAATTTGGAAGCGGCCCAGGGCAGTCCCGGGGGGTCTGTGACCCCCCAAAGGTTCGGGAGGGCGGCCATGGGGGATGACGGCACCGATTCTGCCCCCCCCCCGGCCTACTCAGGTATGTATGTGTGTATACCGATATAAATATGTGTGAATAAATGATATTAGTTGCTGACCGTTGCCGCACTGATGCAGGGCCCCGAGTGTGCTAATTTCGGGGTCTCTTGAGGCTGCTTTCAAGCCGTTGTGGAGGGCCTCCTGGGCCGTCTTGGGGTCCTCTGGGGTCGTCTTGCTCACTGAGGGCAATATTGGGAGCGTCTTGGGGCTGTTCTGGGGCGGTCTAGGGGCCCAATTGGGCTGTCTTGGGCCCACTTGGTCCGTCTGGAGCCCCTCTGAGGGCCCTCTTGGAGCGTCTTGGGGCCGTCCTGGACCCCTCTGCGGCCGTCTCGGGCGCTCTGGAGACCGAGAAGCCGAGTCTGCGAAAATTGCACCGACACCTCAGGGAAAACCTATCACCTATCATTGTTGCCTTCTGGGGGCCTCTTGCGAGTCGTCTTCGGGCCCCTTGGGCCATCTGGGGAGCCCGTTGGGCCGTCGAGTGGCCATCTTAGGCCCATGTCGGGCCTATCTTGGGCCCATCGTGGCCGTGTGGGGGCGTTCGTCGGGACATCCTGAAGCCTCCTGGGGCTCTTCGGGGCTGTCTTGGGGCCTTGCGGAGCCGTCTCGGGCCCTCCAGGGGCGCTAAAGACTGAAGACTGAAGCTCCCTGGACGGACTCGGAGTTGTGTCAGGTCCCTTTTATATGGATAAGGGAAACGGTTGACTTATTACAGCTACGTGTGTATACATGCACCTACATCCTTGCGAACGTACATACAAACAGACTGACAGACCGACAGACAGACAGACGGACATACAGACAGAAACACAGGCATACAGAGAGACCTACACACATACATACATACATACATACATACACACACATATGTATATATATATACATACATAAACACATGCACACATACATACATTCATACATACATACATACATACATACATACATCCATCCATACATACATACATACATACATACATACACACATACATACATACATACATACGAACATACATACACACATACATACATACATACATACATACATACGTACATACAAACATACATAAGTACATACGAACATACATACATACGTACGTACGTACGTATATACATACATACACGCATGCATACATACAGACATGCATGTATACATACATACACATGTACATCCATTCATATATATATATATATATATATATATACATGCGGACAGACAGGCAGGCAGGCAGACAGACAGACAGACATACACACATACATCAGAGTGAGGGGCCGAACGGTCATTCATTGTCCCTGGGTGCGTGGCTGAAGTGAGAATCCGTGGTGAGGATTGTGCTTGTTGCGTTGTTGTTGTTGTTGTTGCTGTCGTTGTCGTTGTCGTTGTTGCTGTTGTCGTTTGTTGTCGTCGTCCCCCCCGCGACCCACCCCGCGACACACCCCGCGACCCACCCCGCGACCCACCCCGCGACCCACCCCGCAACCCACCCCGCGACCGATTCACATTGGTTCAAAAAAAACGGCGCCTGCGGCGAGGTCGTTGTATAATTTGTGCAACTCGGGCGCCTGCGACGGGCTTTTCCAGAGTTTCGCAGGCTGCCGACGTCCCCACCGCCCCCTCACTCTTATCCGCATTTGCGGGGGTGCTACGTATATACAGACAGACAGACACACGGGCACACACACATACACATACATACATACATACATACATACATACATACATACATACATACATACATACACCCATACATACATGTCACCCCATTACATAGCAATACATTGCATTACACTACACTATATACATACATGCACGAATGCGTAGCACCCCGCAGATGCGGATAAGAGTGAGGGGGCGGTGGGGTCGCCGGCAGTTTGCGAGACTCTGGAGAAGCCCGCCAGAGGCGCCAAAGTTTCACAAGTTATACAACGAGCCCGCCGCAGGCGACGATTTTTTCGTTAAGCCAATGTGGTTAGGTCGCGGGTGGGTCGCGGGCGGGTCGCGGGGTGGGTCGCGGGTCGCGGCTGGGTCGCGGGGTGGGGCGCGGGTGGGTCGCGGGGTGGGTCGCGGGTCGCGGGTGGGTCGTGGGGTGGGTCCTGGGTGGGTCCTGGGTGCGTCGCGGGTGGGTCGCGGGGTGGGTCGCGGGTGGGGCGCGGGGTGGGTCGCGGGTGGGTCGCGGGCGGGTCTGGGTGGGGACGACGCAAAAAAACAACAACAAAACAACAACAAGAATCCTCGCCGTGGATCCCCATTTCAGCCACGCACCCAGGGACAGTGAATGACCGTTCGGCCCCCCACTCTGACATGCACACATACATACATACATACATACATACACACACACACACCCTACGTACGTACACACATACATACATACATACATACATACATACATACATACATACATGCATGCATGCATGCATGCATGCATGCATGAATACATACATACACACATTCACATACACACATACACACATGCATACATACCTGCATACATACATACGTGCGTACATACAAACAAAACAACATACATGCATACAGCCAGACATTCAGACAGACAGGCAGACCGGCATGCATACATACATGCATGCGCACATGCCTACATGCACACATGCATCAATGAATGTATTTACTTATGCATGCATACATACATGCACATACACATACCTACGTACCTACATACATGAATGTATACATACATATATAGACACATAGCTACACACATACCTACCTACTGGTTTATCTACCTACCTACCTACCGACATACACACAGACATTAGATGCGCAGATGTATGCATACATGCATGCATAGATAATTGCATGCATGCATCCATACCTACGTGCACATGTACATATTGTATACCTATATGGACACTAGAGCCACGCGCGCTTCGCGCGCGCTTAGATCCTAGCTGGCTCCCGAGACTCTGTCTGAAGACTTGAATCCCAGGATGCTGGCAGAGATGCCCGCAGGGCGTAGACCCCCTTTCGCTCTGTGGGGGTGACGAGTTTCCTCGGATAGCGCTCCAGATTTTGTGGGGCAGGCGTGGGAGGAGGGCGGAGGAATGACGAAGGGTGTAAAGAGAATTGTGAAGGAAGGAGTGAAGCGGAGAGAGCAGTGATGGATGGGGCTAGGAGGAGGAGAGAGGAGTCTCTGAGTGATGGGGGGACGACGACGACCATGATCTTGATGCTGCTGATGATGATGATGGTGATGCAGAGGAGGAGGAGGAGGAGGAGGAGGAGGAGGAGGAGGAGGATAATGATGACAATGCTTTGAACGATGATGCTGGTGATAATGCTGGTGATGATCCCGCTGCCGCTGCCGATTCCCATGCCGATGCCGATGCCGATGCCGATGCCGATGATGATGATGATGATGATGATGATGATGATGATGATGATGATGATGATGATGATGATGATGATGATGATGATGATGATGATGATGATGATGATGATGATGATGATGATGATGATGATGGTGATGATGATGATGATGATGATGATGATGATGATGATGATGATGATGATGATGATGATGATGATGATGATGATGATGATGCTGACGACGATGATGCTGATGCTGATGATGCTGCTGCTGATGATTAAGGGGGGAGGGAGGACAAGCGAGGGAGGATGCGACGGATTGAGGGAGGACGGAGAGCGAGGGAGGAGGGGAATACCACGCCAACATGTCCGAGCGCGCCGAAAGAGGAACATCGAACTGCATGAGCGATGGGAAACGGACGAGTGCGCACAACTCGACGAGAGACAGAGCCAAGCTGGGCGGCTAGCGGCGAGGCAAGACGAGCAACCGCGATAGCGGAAGCACGTGAGATTCGCGAGCGGCCCGCGAGACAGCTGCTTCAAGGGCGGCGAAGCGAAGCGGGCACACGGCACACTCACAATAAATGGTTGGCGAGGCGCCCAAGCAAGCGAGACCTGACAGTGCACACGCGCACTTCCGCACCTCGGTACGGCACGTGTCCCGTCGGTGCCCCGATTGGTATCCCGTTGGTGTCCTGGCGGTGTCCCGTCGGTGTCCCGATTGGTGTCCCGATTGGTGTCCCGTCGGTGACCCGATTGGTGTCCCGATTGGTGTCCAGATTGGTGTCCCGATAATGTCCAGATTGGTGTTTCGATGGTGTCTCGATGTTGTCCTGGTTGTGTCTCGATAGGTGTCCCGAGAAGGTTTCCGATGGTGTCCTGATGGTGTCACTGTGGTGTCTGCATGGTGTGTTCCAATGACGCCCCGGTGGTGTCCCGATCGTATAGAGGTTGTTTCCGCCATCGCTAGTGAGATCGATAGTGAGACTTGTGAGGTGAGATCGTAGAGAAGCCGATGCGCCAAATTTCCCGTCGGTGTCCCGTCGGTGTCCTGTCGGTGCCCCGTCGGTGTCCCGTCGGTGTCCCGATTGGTGTCCTGATTGGTGTCCCGATTGGTGCACTGATGGTGTCCTGGTGGTGTATCGATGGTGTCCTAATGGTGTCGCTGTGGTGTCTGCATGTTGCCCTGGTGGTGTTCCGATGGCGCCCAGGTGGTGTCCCGATGATAGACAGGTTGCTTCTACCATCGCTAGTGCGATCGATAGTGAGACTTGGGGGGTGAGATCGTAGAGAAGCCGATGCGCCGAATGTCTCATCGGTGTCCCGTGGGTGTCCCGTCCATGTCCCGTCGGTGTCCCGTGGATGCCCTGTCGGTGCCCCGTCGGTGTCCCGTCGGTGCCCCGTCGGTGTCCCATCGGTGTCACGATTGGTGTCCCAATTGGTGGTGTCGATGGTGTCTCGATGGGTTCCTGGTGGTGCCCATCGTGAGACGTGGGGTGTTAGATCGCCGAGAACCCGAGACGCCAAACAGTGCTCAATGTCACCATCACGGGCCACGGGATCGATGATGAGATCGATGGTAAACTCGATCGTGACATCGATAGTGAGATTGATAGTGAGATCGATCGTGAGATCGATAAAACCATCGATTGAGTGAGACATTGGTTCCTCCCCCCTAACCTCCTTCTCACCCGAAGGGTGTCCGCGTAGGTACATCTGCATCTATAGACTCGCAAACATCGGAGGCTGGGGGGTGAGATCGCAGTGGAACGGAGACCCCCAAACGGGAAATCGTTTCGTTTCGTTCGTGTCGCGCGTGCGGGCGAGGCGAAGCTGCGTGGGCGCGCGAGAGGAATGAACCCGCCGTTGCTAGGGCGAAGTCAAAACAAATGATAATCCTGCGTCCGGCGGTGGCCCTAGCGGTGGCCCTAGCGGTGTCCCGCGGTGTCCCGTGGTGTCCGCCGTTGCTAGGGCGAAGTCGAAACAAATGATTCTCCTTCGTCTGGCGGTGGCCCTAGCGGTGTCCCGTGGCGTCCCGTGGTGGCCCGTGGTGGCCCGTGGTGTCCCGTTGAGTGAGATCGAAAATTAGATCGATGAGGTGCCCCGAGGTGTCCCGTGGTGTCCCAAAAATTGAGATCGATGGTGAAATCGACAGGTGTCCCGTGGTGTCCCGTGGTGCCACCGTTGAGTGAGATCGATAGTGATGTCGATAGTGAGATCGATGTGGTGTCCCGAGGTGTCCCGTGGGTTCCCGCGGTGTCCTACGGTGTCCCGTTGAGTGAGATCGAAAGTGAGATCGTTAATGAGATAGATAGTGAGATCGGTAGTGATATCGAGAGATGTCCCGTGGTGTCCCGTGGTGTCCCGTGGAGTGAGATCGATAGTGAGATCAGTAGTGAGATCGATGTGGTGCCTCGTGGTGTCCAGTTAAGTGAGATCGATAGTGAGATCGATAATGAGATCGACAGGTGTCCCGTGCTGTCCCGTGGTGTCCAGTTAAGTGAGCTCTATAGTGAGATCGATAGTGAGATCGCTAATGAGATCGATGTGGTGTCCCGAGGTGTCCCGTGGAGTCCCGTGGTGTCCTATGGTGTCCCGTTGACTGAGATCGATAGTGAGGTCGATAAAGTGACCGAAAACGAGATCGAGAGATGTCCCGCGGTGTCCCGTGGTGTCCCGTTGAGTGAGATCGATAATGAGATCGATAGTGAGATCGACAAGTGTCCCGTGGTGTCCCGTTGAGTGAAATCGATAGTGAGATCGATTGAATCAGATGTTGGTTCCGCCCCCTCTCCCCCCACAACCTCCTGATCACCCGAGGGGTGTTCGTGTAGGTATGCGTATACATATGCATGTACATAAGCAAGTGCATAACACTATAATATATGTATACATATATGGGAGGTTTGGGGGCAAGGTCGAAATGGAACGGAGAGCCCCCAAGCAGGAAATCTGTTTCGGTTTTGGGTTCGTGTCATGCGTGCGGGCGAGGCGAAGCTGCGTGGGCTGGCGAGAGGAATGACTCCGCTGTTGCTAGGGGGGGCAAGCCAGTTGTCCGAGCCTCCCCCGGTGGGCGGGCGGTGGCTGGGTTGTCCCGCCGTGGTGTCCCGTCGGTCCCGTCGGTGTCCCTTCGGTGTCCCGTTGGTGTCCCGCCGGTGTCCGCTCCCGTCGGTGTCCCGTCGGTTCAGTGAGATCGATCGAAAGATTGTGTGAGATCGATGGTGAGATTGATCGATGGTGAGGTCGATCGAGTTGGGCCGATAGTGAAGTCGAAAGTGATAGCGATGGAGAAATCGTATCGCGACGCAGCATCTCCATCACGTGTCAACGCCAACTCGAGGGCGCATCACAAGCGTCATTATGTCGGGCGTGTCCCCCTACAGTGGGATTTTTGACGAAAACTAAAAAAACAAATTCATACCCCCAGAAGGCCAAAAAATACTCAAACAGTGGTCCCCTGACTATTTTTGGACTATTTTTTAGCATGTTTGGGAGATTTTTTATTTTTCGTCGAAAATCCCCTTGTAGGGGGACAGGCCCGACTTAATAGCATCAGCACCATCAATCATCACAGTTGCGATCAGTTGGTTCTTTCCCCACCCAACCTCCTAACAACCCAAGGGTGGTTGCATGGGTGTGTGTATATATATATAGATATACACACATACGCATGTATGAAGGAGCCCAGGGACACACACACACACATAAATACACACAAATAAAAAGACCCTCCATATTTTCCCATATTTTCTGGGTTTTTGTCCCCCCCCCCACTTCCCATATTTTCCTATATTTTCTGGGGAGTCGACGATGAATTGTGTCTGTGTGTTTTTTCCCCCCTCCTGAATGTATGCCTTCCTGGCCTGGCCAAAGGGGACGTATTCACGCCACTCCTGGGGCCCAGGATGGGCCCGGGCCTGCCTATACGAGCGGTTGCTACGTGCACAGACCTCGCCGCCCGATCAGTGGAGCCTCTCAAAGCCCGCCGCCCGCGGCCCGCCGGGGACATCGCGAGGCACGTGGCCGGAGGCGCCCTTGAACTCGGCCGGCTGCCAGGCCTCGAGCCTCCCGTGCATGTGCCCGAAGGTGGGCGTGGCCCCTCGAGGCACAGCAGAAACTGCACACACCTCCTCCTCCTCCTCCTCCTCCTCCTCCTCCAACTCCTCCGCCTCCTCCTCCTCCTCCTCCTCCTCCTCCTCCGCCTCCTCCTCCCTGCTCCCTCCTCCTCCTCCTCCTCCTCTTCCTGCTGCTCCTCCTCCTCCCTCCTCCTCCTCCTCCTCCTCCTCCGCCTCCTCCTCCTCCTCCTCCTCCTGCTCCTCCTTCTCCTCCTCCCTGCCCCTCCTCCTCCTCCTCCTCTCCTCCTCCTCCTCCTCCTCCTCCCTGCTCCCTCCTCATGCTCCTCCTCCTCCTGCTGCCTCCTCCTCCTCCCCGCCTCCTCCTCCACTCCTCCTCCTCCTCCTCCTCCTCCTCCCCTCCTCCCTGCTCCCTGCTTCCTCCTCCTCCTCCTCCTCCTCCTCCTCCTCCTCCTCATCCTCCTTCTCCTCCTCCTCCTCCCTGCTCCCTCCTCCTCCTCCTCCTCCTCCTCCTTCTTCTCCTCCTCCTCCTCCTCCTCCTCCTCCTCCTCCTCCTCCTCCTCCTCCTCCTCCTCCCTGCTCCCTCCTCCTCCGCCTCCTCATCCTCCTCCTCCTCCTCCTCCTCCTCCTCCTCCTCCTCCTCCTCCTCCTCCTCCTCCTCCTCCTCCTCCCCTCTTTTTCCTCCTCCCTGCTCCCTCCTCCTGCTCCTCCTCGGCGCTCTGCGCAGACTCCTTGGGTCGGCGCCCGAGCCCCCCTCGGCACGCTCCGCGCGCCAGGCAAAGGGGGGGTCCGGGAGCGCGGAGGAGCGCCAGGGGCGGCGCGGAGGAGCGCGGAGCGTGCCCCCCCTCCTCCACCTCCCCCTCCCCCTCCCCCTCCCCCTCCTGCTCCTCCTCCTCCTCCTCTCCTCCTCCTCCTCCTCTCCTCCCTCCTCCTCCTCCTCCTCCTCCTCCTCCTCCTCCTCCTCTCTCCTCCTCCTCCTCCTCCTCCTCCTCTCCTGCTCCTCCTCCTCCCCTCCTCCTCCTCCTCCTCCTCCTCCTCCTCCTCCTTTGCCTCCTCTTTCTCCTCCTCCTCCGGCGCCAGAAGCGTCACCTTGTCGTCGCTCGGACGTCCATTCCCCGCGCATTTTTCAGTGTCGCGCGTGTTTCTTTTGCTCGATGGTCCAGGATGGTCCTCGATAGCTCTCGCCGAAAAAAAAATGCACACGTCCGAGCGATGCCAAGTCACCAGGGGGGGCGCCGAGCCAAGGATCGGGAGCGGCCGAGAGGGGGGTGTCCAAGAGGGGGGGGGGTGTAAATCATGACCGGCGGCATGTGCGCGGCCCAGCGGGGGGGCCAGGGACGTCATGGAACAAGAACAGGCGCCGTGAAATCTGGGGAGATATCATGGCCCACGCCATGATATCCCCCCCCCAGTCATCACCCCCCTCTTTGCCGCCCCCGAAAAGACCCAGAGATCCGATGTCGTGATTTTTTCAATACGGGGTCCCCGGAAGTCTCGACCCGTTCCCCAGGACCGGTTTTTCATCCTGAGTCGTTGATTGACGGTCCCCGGGCCCGGCGAGGGCCCCTCGAGGCCGAGAAATGCGAAAAACCTCCGTCTTGATTGTTGTTCAGTGCGCTGGATCCCTGGGGAATCCGCACGGAGCGCAGAGAGGTGGTGCGCATGACGTCTTTGCTCCGTCGAGCTCCGTAGGCTGGGCCGCTCGTCCTGAACACCTTGCGGGCGCCACGCCCGGCCTCCAGGTCACGCCCCGCCGAGAGCTTCCGCTCGGGGGGTGCTCCGGGTGCCCCCGTGGCCCGAGGGCGCCTCCCGGAGCTCTCGCCTCGCTCTCTTGGAGCCTCCCGCGAGCGGCCAACACAGGCCCGCATCCGCGCCCTCGCGGCCTGGACTCCTGGGCGCGATCCCCGCACGATACGCGGTCGCAGGATACAAAGTCGTTCATTTCTGATCGTGCTCACGTCAAATTGTGCTCGTTTCTAATGCTTCCTGGGCCCCCTGGTGGCAGAAGGAAGAGGCCCAGGACAGAGCACTTGGAAATGAACGGATCTGGGCCCCCAGAAAAGTCAAAGAGCTCTCGAATACTTAGAGATTAACCATGTGTACGCTCCCAAAAGATCCGCTGCCGTGATTTCTTCCATACGGGGCGCCCAGAAGTCTCGACCCCCTCCCCAGAACCAACTCTCCCTCCCGAGCCGTCTTTGTTCACGGTCCCCGTAGGCCCCGCGAGGGCGAGGGCCCCCCTCGAGGCCGAAAAACATGCGGAAAAAACCTCAGTCGCGATGGTCGTCCATGCTTTGGACGCCCGACATGGGTACGGAAAAAATGGGCACAATGCCCAACAACAAATGCTGTCCCAAACCAACAGCGGCCGCTGTTGGGCAGGCGGCCTTCTGTCTCAAACGGTCACAGGCCGCGGCGGCGCGGACAGCGAGTCCTGTTCAAAATGAACAGGAACTGCTGTTGGGCATTGTACCCGTTCTTTCAGTACCCATTTCGTGCGTGCAGATTTGCATTACCAGTGGCGGGCTGTTTTTCAATCCCAGGACCTCTTGAGGGTCGAGGGCGACGCTGGGGTGGTGTGGTGTATACGCTGTTCCCCGGTGCCCCGGGGAAACGACGAAGAATGTGTCCACCAGGGGGTCCCGTAGGCACCGGGATCCGCTCGCCGGTGCAAATTCCAATGCAGGGCCGGAAGACGCGCCGGTGTATAGAGGTCGGCTTCCTATCATCTACGACAAAGGTTATGTCGGGCCTGTCCCCCTACAGGGGGATTTTCGACGATTTTCTTAATGTAAAAGCCCCCCAAAACACAAACAGTATCCCAAACATAGTCCCCAGACTATTTTTTGATTATGTTTTGACAATTTCAGGGGAATGTTTTACTTTTCCTCGAAAATCCCCCCTGTGGAGGGACAGGCCCGACTTAAGACAAAGGCGCCCCGCACCCGCGGAGGCGCGGCACGGGCCGCGGGGCGCCGCGGGCGCGGACTTTTGTCCCTGCCTCGCCCACATGTGCACGGGCCCCGTGGGGCCCAGATGGCGGCGCCTCGCGGCGCGCGGGCGCTCCGCGGGGCCAAGGGCGGGCCTCTCGCCTGGCAGAACAAATCCTGAGTGGATTGGGGGAACAAGAAGTGGCATGAGCATGAAAATTCGGAGGTCCGCGGGGATTCCTCGGATCGGCGCTGGAAACCCCTCCCTGGCGCGCGGAGCGCGCCAGGGGCGGCGCCGGAGGCGCCGCCGGGGGACCCCAGCGCCGATCCGAGAAATCTGCGCGGACCTCAGAGTTTTTATGTTTATGCCGCTTGTTGTTCCCCTAGTGATGGGCAAGTCTTCCACCACCACCACCACCACCACGAGTTGGAGGGGCAGGGGGGGTCTCCTCCTCCTCCTCCTCCTCCTCCTCCTCCTCCTCCTCCTTCCTCCTCTCCTCCTCCTCCTCCTCCTCCTCCTCCTCCTCCTCCTCCTCCTCCACCTCCTCCTCCTCCTCCTCCTCCTCCTCCTCCTCCTCCTCCTCCTCTCCTCCTCCTCCTCCTCCCTCCTCCTCCTCCTCCTCCCCCTCCCCTCCACCTCCTCCTCCTCCTCCCCTCCTCCTCCTCCTCCTCCTCCTCCTCCTCCTCCTCCTCCTCCTCCTCCTCCTCCCCCTCCCCCTCCTCCTCCACCCCCTTCCCCCCTCCGACTTGTGGTGGCGGTGGTGGGACGCGAGCCCATCACTGGGGGCGCCTCGGGCCAGGGGCACCCCTGGCTGCCCCCGACATTCCGCCGCTCGAACTTGACCCCCCTGCCGGAGGGCGGCGACAGCGGGAGGCACCACAGCAGCGCGTAGTCGCCGAGCACCGCCTGGATGTTGGCGTACGCGCCGAGGTCGTACGTCGCGGCCCCGCCGCCCTTGGACTGCTTCTCGCAGAACTCGATTGTCGTCATGCCCTTCAGCATCAACCAGATGTGGAAGCCCCAGAATACCGTCACCAGCAGCGCCAGGAAGGCGGCAAGCGTCTCGCCGAATAGGACGAAAAACATAGCAACGAATGAATCTCCTCGGCAAGCACCGACAAAAGCAGTGGGTTCCTCATACACTCTCCGTGCTGCCGGGAGCATGCCAAGCGCACTCCTGCTCTGTTGCGCCGGCGGCAACGAGCCGAGAGAAGCGCTTCCTGTAACGCCCCTTGGGAAACATCACACAAACCAAACACATTGAAACACATAACATGTCCCAAGACGAAGCAAAACGAAGTCGCAATGCACTCCAAACGGGCCGCAAACACCTTAAGAAGGGACCACGAAGGCCATTAGAGCAGGAGAGCCCAGAATCGGATCGATAAGTCGGATCGGCGATCGAAATGAATCGGATCGGCGGAGATCGGCAGCCGAGTCGGGAAAAGTCGAATCGGTAGACATCGGCAGGCTAGTAGGCCTCCAATAAGAAATTGGATCCCAAATCGGAATCCGAAGTCGAATCGAATCGGATTCGGAATCCATCGAGATCGAATTGAATCCAATCGGAGGAACCGAATTGAGCCCTGTCAGAAAGGCCCAAGACGAGCCTGAGACTGCCCCGAGGCGGTGTCGAGGGGCACCGCAGAGGGCTCCGGAGGGCCTCCAGGCGCCACCAGAGGCTCCCAACAGGTACCCAAGACAGAGGAGGAGGAGGAGGAGGAGGAGGAGGAGGAGGAGAAGGAGGAAGACCCCAGCAATATTGCGGGGCCGACTTGGAATTCGTTCGGCTCAGCGAGGTGACGACTTCAAAATGGCAGCCTCGCAGGGGCCAGACCCAACTCGACGCAACGCCTCGACTCTGCCTGGGAGCACCACTAGGGGCTCAAGCTTCTGACCAGTTCGTGAAGAACTCCCTGAACGTCCGCTGCGTGACTAATATAGCAACTACTCCTACTCGGCCACGAAGTCTGCTTCCGCTCGCGGATCGAACCGGCAGAGTCGAACCTGTACCCGATGGGGGGCAAGAGCACCGCGGTTCTCGCAACGTGGATGCCTTCGCACGAGGCAGTGTGCGTGCAGACTTCGGCCACAGGAGCCCTCGCAGGAAGAATGAAGGATGCTGGATAACCGCCTTCGAACACGAGTTTCGCACGCGTGCGAGTCAGGCTTGGCAGACCCACGGGCACGCGGCAGATCTTACGAGCCCCGACGCAGAACAGCGGACGCCCACGGTGCAGGCCAGCCGTACAAAACACAGCGACACTGAGTACACCAGTGAATCGAACTCTATACACCGGCGCTTTTCCCGACCCTGCGCCGAAATTCACACAGGAACGCGGATTCTGGTGTATACGGGATCCTGGTGTATACATTTTTCGTCGCTTCCCCGGGACGTCGGGGCAAAAAGTATACACCACACCACCCCAGCGTCGCCCTCGACCCCCCAAAAAACCTGGGATCGCAAAACCAGCCCGCCACTGGGAATGCACATGTTCCAGTCTCCGATGCACGCGTGCCCTGGAACCGTTGGATTGGGAACCGAAGGCCTCACGGCCGAGCAACTCAGGAGAGGAAAAAACACACAGACACCATTAATCCTCGATTCCCCAGAAAATATGGGAAAATATGGGAAGTGGGGGGGGGGGGAAGACAAAAGCCTAGAAAATATGGGAAAATATGGGGATTTGTACTTGTGTGTATTTACTTGTGTGTCCTGGGGCCCCTTCCACAACAGCCATTCGAGAAACCGCCGTGTGCCATCTGCGCCAGCCTCGCGCACGCACGACTCCACGAGGATCCGGCGCCTGCCGCCCGGCGCCTCTGCCACGTCCCCGGCGGGTGGCTGCTCGCTCCCGGCGCGCTCAACATGCAGCAGGGAGGGGTCGGTCGAGTCCTGACACCACGACCTCGTCGACGGTTTCGATCATTGTCCACGTGATGAAATTGGTGACTATCGCGGAGTACATCAGCAGGAGGAAGAAGTACTTGTGATTCCTGGCTGGCGCTTGGGGAAAAACGAGCCGTGCAAGGAAGTCCCTGGGAGGTGTGCCAGATAAGGACGGTGCCCTCAGCAAAAGATAGCCTCAACGAGGGCTGATCTTGAACGAAGCGTGTATCTCAGATTGGCAATCTCGCGCTCGAGCAGTCATGAGGCATTGGAACCCCGCGAGTTCGGAAAAGATGGGCCCCTGCAATCATGATCGCCAAACACTCTTCTTCGCGATGACGGTATCGAATCGTCTTGAGCACTCCACAAGAACAGAGACGGAGATGAATATCTGCACAGATGATGCACTGCGAGCCTGCCCCCACCACCTCGCATGGGATACAGTGGAACACGTTGCCTGAACTTACAATATACAATATGTAAGCGTAAGACGCGGCACCCGCCAGAAACTGACATACGCAGGCCACAAGGAGGGCACAACAGAGGCCATCATTTTACGTCATGCGGGCGTTTCGGCCCGCTGTCCATCCCGCCCACGCACACAGGGCGAGACCACAGGATGCTCGTCAGCCGGCGGGGCAGCTCGAGAGGGGGTCGACCCCCAGGGCCGGGGAATCGACCTCGAGTGTTCATACCAGACGCCGCAGCCTTGGCTTTCTTATTCCAGCGTCCAGTGCTCCGATGTGCCCCCCCCGCCCCCCCCCCTTCCCGAACTCCGATGCCGCGAAACACATCGCGCCACCATGGGAAGCCCCGCCTGGAGTTCCGTGCCGTGCCTTTTTTTTGCGGAGGAGGACGAGGCAGAGGAAACGCTCGTCGTGCCTTTGCGGTACAGTGCGGGCGCGGCCGCAAGAAACCCTCGCGCAAGAAACCCAACCCTGAGAATCAGTGCGCGAGGTGCACCTGAGGGGGAGCGCGGCGCACCCTGAACGCAGCAGCTCCTTCAACGGCTGCGGGAACTCACCGCGCAGCGCGAGGAGCGAAGAGACCCAGGATACCCGTACGAAAAGTATATGGTTTCTTGATGCGCGCCCCCCCCTGTAGGGAAGGTGGAGGAGTGAGGAGGAGCTCCCCGTGGCCCGAAGCCGAGCGAGCGCCCGTGGTATCGCGACGCCTGGGAGGAGGAGGAGGAGGAGGAGGAGGAGGAGGAGGAGGAGGAGGGGGGGGAGGAGGAGGAGGAGGAGGAGGAGGAGGAGGAGGAGGAGGAGGAGGAGGCGGAGGAGGAGGAGCAGGAGCAGGAGGAGGAGGAGGGTGATGATGATGAGGAGGAAGAGGAGGAGGAGGAGGAGGAGGAGGAGGAGGAGGGTGTGGAGGAGGAGGAGGAGCAGGAGGCCACACGCGAGCCTTGCCCCACCACCCCACGATCTCTGAGGGGGGAGGCGGGGTTCACTGCGCTCGGGGCCTCCCGAGCGAGGCGGCCTCCAGACCTCCCCCCTTTCGAGATCTGTGGGGCGGTGGGGCAGGGCCCGCATGTGGCCTCCTCACGACGCGGCCCACGATTTCGGTGGCAACTCTTGGGAGGAGCCTCCCATACCCTCTTGTCGGCTCTTGCGAATCGACGCTGATCGACGCTAACCGACGCCAAATCGACGCTAAATCGACGCTAGATCGGCTGATTATCTCATCGGCTCCCAGACGCTAGTGGACGCCAGTCGATGCTGAAGACGGATCTACAA
>CAUYUJ010014551.1:179953-207453 GCA_963575745.1 Prorocentrum cordatum
GGAGGCCGGCGATGAGCAGGTCGGAGGTGGCCGTGGGCTCAGGGGTCCAGCCGCAGATCTCGTCGCTCGGGCCCCCCGGCATGACCAGCTCCTCCTCCTCCATCTTCAACCTCCAGCGCTCGCGGTACCAGAAAGCCTGCATGACCTCGTAGTCGACGCAGGCCGTCTCGTGGAGGGCGTAGCCGCCGTTCCCCGCGACGGCGAAAGGCCAGTCCGCCCAGCCACGCAGCTCGCCGCCCGACGCGTCGCTGCAGTAGACTACACGCGACCAGGGGGCGGCGAGGTCCACGTCGGCCAGCAGCAGCAGACCCTTCACCACACGGAGCTCGTCCAGCAGGAGGCGGCCGAGGGGGGCCCGCTCGTCCAGGTGCTGCGCGATGAAGCGGTACCCCTCGTCCAGCGCCGCGAGCGCTGGCCGCGTGATCATGAAGTGGTTGACCAGGTGGCCGTGCACGACTCGAAGGGCACGGCCAGAGGCACGACGCACACGAAGCAGATGCTCCACGCCAAGGTACAGGCGCCAAGCGCGAGCCCCCGCGTGGCGAAGGCGGCGCGCAGCCGTGTCGAGGACGACGCCCACCGTGGTGTGCAACTTCGTGGGCTCCACCAGGTCGTGGTAGTCGATGCCTAAGTAGTCCAGGACGTGCTGGATGCCGCGCAGCGCGTGCTCGGTGTCCCGGCGGCTGAGGCCGATCACGTTGGCGTCGTCCACGTAGGGCTGGGACAGGGGACAGCCGGGCGCCAGCAAGGGCGCGGGGCACCTCTCGTGCATCAAGCGGCCCCCGCCTTCACATCCCAAGCTCAGAAGGCCCTTGCACTGGGCCTCGTCCAAGAGATCCTGGCAGAAGAAGAGCGACCACGACCAACCCATCAGCAGACCCCGAAAGACCGCGAAGATCCGAGTGTCGCTCGACACCTGGACGAAGCGGCCGTCGGCAGGGATGTGCACCAGCGGGTCGCCGAAGTCGGACGCGGCCTCGGGGCAGTTGAACCCGAACCAGTCCGCGAGGTCGTCGTTCGCGAACTGGTAGAACCCATCCTTCAGGTCCAGGCCCGCCGCGCGGACGTCGGCCGCCTGGGGATCGACGCCCTGGGGCCGCAGGGCCTGGTCGGAGAGATCGAGCCCTGCGAGGGCCCCGGCGGATCCCAAGGCGGCGTGGGGCGGCCTCCTGTGGAGCGACGAGGGCTCACGCCCGTCGAGGACGAGGCCGAGGGATCCGTCCTTCTTGCCCACGCAGAAGGCGCCGATGCGGCCGCGGATGGAGAGCCTGAACCCGACGAGGCCTGCGGAGGCGAGGCGCTTGATGAAGTCTATCCTGGCGCGGCGGTTGTTCTTCAGGATCGGGCCCCAATGCGGCGTGATGGGCTGGATCAGCTCGCTCTCCAGGAGGACGTCAAGCTCGGCCTCAGCCCTGAAGATAAGCTCGCCGGCGCGGTCAAGGTACCTGCGACCCTCGGTGCCCAGGCAGCCGCGGAGCTCCTGGGGGCGTCGGTCGCGGTGGAGCACCTTGAGAAGGCTGGGGTCGCGCGGCTTCAGGTTCATCGGCTGCCCCGAGTACAAGTCGTGACTCTTGATGAGGTCGGCGTAGGCGGTGGCGGGCAGGATGTCGGGTCGTTCCCCGTAGCTCTCGATGCGCCGGCTGACGCGCGAGATGATCGAGCGCCGCGCCTCCGTGAGGCGACAGCCCGAAGAAGGCTGGTGCGCCCGAAGGGCGCGCGATGGGGCGTCGAGGGCGTTCAGAGACCAGATCGCCTCGCGCGCGCGTCGCACTCGCGACCGCGAAGCAGGCCCAGCATGGCCGCCGCGCGCGAGCACCTCCCCAGACAGCGGGAGGGGAAGGGGTCTCCGTGACTGTGACCCTGGATGGTGCGGTAGTCCTCGGCGGGGTCAGGTCGAGGGCCATCTCCCGCATCATCGGGCCGCCAAGCTCGTCTGTGCCGTAGCTCACGTCGGGGCCTCCACCGACCAAGGGGACGTCCACGAGGAGCGTCAGCACAGAGATGGCGACGAGGGGGGCGCCCGGGCAGCAGGCGCTGTCGAAGCAGGCGTCGCCAGAGGACCTGCCCCGTTGACCCGGGCGCCCAGGGGCCGAGGGCCCCTACTCGGCAGAGGGGTTGGGGCCCTTGCCGCCGTCGCGGCCTGGCCCCTTGCCGTCCTGGCCCTCGTGCTTGGCGCGGTCGATGCCGTGCTCTTCGCTCCGGAGCCGCCCCTGCTTCATGATCTGAGCCTCGTCGCGGCGGAGCGAGGAGACCCACTTGGAGAAGGTCGGCAGCTGCATCCGCCCGTCCTCGGCCATGGGAGCCGCGAAGATGCCGTCCAAGTTCGTGAAGTCTGGCACCTTCGGGTTCCTCCTGACCGCCGACTCCACCTCGTAGAGCCAGCGGGCGAGGTGCTCGATGACCGCGCAGTTGGCGAAGTCGAGTTGGTCGTAGCAGATGGCCTGGTCGAGGCCTTCGCAGATGCGGCGGTGCGTCCGGCACGCCCCCGACGTAGCACTGACCCCCGACTTCGTTCTCCAGTGCAGGTGGTGGGTGATGAACACGATCCCCGCCGCGACGAGCGCCATGACAAGCTCCGGGGCGCAGGCGTCGCCGCGGAAGGGCCAGCCAGGCCGAAGGGCCTTGCTGCTGGCCCTCGCCGCGGCGGTGAGAGAGAGCACGGGCACCCCGTTCACGCGCTCGTCGCCGAGGGTCCGCCTGTCGCGGCCCGCGCCCGTCGACTTGAGCAACCTCCAGTTCTCCAGGTCCTCGTCCAGCACCCTCTCCACGGCGAGCCAGTCCTCGTCCACACAGGCGAAGCCGCGGTCGCCTCGGATGATGAGGCTGTCGGCATCGGCAAGGGCCGCGGCGGGGAGCGCGTCGCCGAAGCCCGGGTGCGCGGGGTCGGCGATCAGCCAGCGCCCACCCTCGGGCTGCGCTTCCGCGCCCCCCGTGAGCCCGTAGACGGCCAGCAGCTCCTTGGCCTCTCGGCGGACCTGCTGGAGCTCCTCGGGGGTCAACGGGTCGAAGGCGTAGACCTCGCCTCTGACCCGCCGCGGGAACTCCGAGTCCCGCGTGAGGGGGATCACCCCGTGGGTGGTGACGTCGATGAACTGAATGCTCAGGTCTGGCGTCGGACATATCCACTGCCCAGGGTTGGGCGTGGCCAGGACGAACCATCGCATATGCCATCGAAACCCGTTGGGGTCGTCGAAGAAATCAACTAAGATCTGCCGCTCTGGAACGTCAAGCGTGCGGGCCATGCCGCCCCCTCAAGGTCGATGGTGTCGCCTCTGAGGGACCGCCTGGGACGGCGGCGGCAGCGGGCAGCTCGTCCGCCAGGGCGGGGGCGTCAGGCGTCGCCCGAGGGGCGACCAGGGCCCGGGCGGTTGCCACCGCCGCTCGCCAGGCTGCACAGGCCAGCACGCTCAGGAGCACGCCGACGATGAGGCCCAGCAGGAAGATCCACCAGCCTCCTGACCCGCCCGCGCAGGGCGCTGGCTCCGGGCACGGCCCGGTGGGCGGCGCCTGGGGGCCCCGCGGAGCGGCTGGCGCCTCCTGGGGCGCGGCCGCTGAGAAGGCCCCCGTGGGGCAAGCCGGGCACGGCGGCGCGGCTGGGCACGCGACGTGCGCGCAGGAGAGGCTGCAGCTCGGGCAGGGCGGGCAGCTCGGCGTCGCAGGGCAGCGCCCGAGGTAGCCGAGGGCGAGGCTGGCGCCGCGGTCAGCCAACCATGGCCACATGGAAGGTGTGAGCGCGGCCCTCTGAAACTACAGAGCCAAAAAGGATTATGGAAACGACATCCTGTCGAACGGTCGCCCTCGAGAACACAGCAAGAGATGTCAGGGACAGAACCTATATATATATATATATATATATATATATATATAACATGCTCGGTTTGTGCCTCTCCGATATCAAATATTACTGCAACTTCCCACACGCCAATCCAAAACAAACACATGATCGATGCATGGTGTGTTACCCTTGAGGTTCGCCGTCAACATTTTTGATATCAATTCAAGTGTCTGGGGTTCTACAGACTTAGAGACAATTCTCCTTACGGCACAACAACACCCCAAGAACAACCGAAAAACAAACGGAACCTTCCGCACCCGACCCCGTCCGCCTCCCCGGACATGTGGTCCAACCCCCCCCCCATAAAATCCTAAACGGGCTCGCGCTGGGAGGGGAGGACCCTGGGTGGATCCACTCCTTCAATTCGAATTTTATTAAAGAGAGTGAGTGGAGCCTGGTTTTGGCGATTCTGCTTGGAACGTCTCAAAATCTGCCTGATTTGGGCCTTGGTTCGGCGTGGTTTGGCCTGGTTTGGCGCGGTTGGCCGCCGCAAAAACCGCCTGAGACATTCTCCGGATTTGCTTGGTTTGGCCCCTGGTTTGGGCCCGGTTTCGCCTGCGACGTCCTCAAAATTTCCCTGGTTTGACCTGGTTTGGGCTTGATTTTGCCTGCGGAGGCCTCAGAATTTGCTTGGTTTGGCTTGGTTTGGGCCCGGTTTCGCTTGAGACGTCCTCAGAATTTGCCTGGCTTGGCCTGGTTTGGGCCCGGTTTCGCCTGAGACGCCCTCAAAATTTGCTTAGTTTGGCATGGTTTGGGCCTGGTCTTGTTTGAAACGTCCTCGCCATTTGCCTGGGTTGGGCCCGGTTTCGCCTGAGACGTCCTCGCCATTTGCCTGGGTTGGGCCCGGTTTCGCTTGAGACATCCTCACAAATTGCCTGGTTTGGCCTGGTTTAGGCCCGGTTTCGCCTGAGACGTCCTCGCAAATTGCGTAGTTTGGTATGGTTGGGGTCCTTCTTCGCCTGAGACGTCCTTGCAATGTGCAAGGTTTGACCCTGGTTTCCGCGAAGCTCTTGCAACGCCCCTGGTTCGACTTGGCACGCTGCGCGCGTAGCAAGAGAAATAACAGCAAATGCCCCGTTTCGGGCGCGGGCATGCCCCGACTACATCTTACACGTTCACATGACCCTCCTCGTCCTCCTCCTCCTCCTCCTCCGCCCCTACTCTCCTCTACGTTCGCAATGTTTTTTCAACAGTGTACTGAACACACATACTGGCCCAAATTCCGCACTGTTGTGCTACAGTATAACCGGGGTAGTGGGTGTGGCCATCCGAAGCGCAGTGCGTTCGGCCAGCCACTGCACCACATCTTGCAACCATCGCTCACACAAATCACCCTGTCATGGGGCATTGGACCATGTGGCGGCGTGAAGAAAATCTTTTCCAGCCTGTAGTGACAGCGGTTAACCCTACGAAACTCTTACACGGTACAGGACACAGACAAACGGGAAAGAGGAAACGACAATGATGAGTGGAACGCGGCCTAAGAAAACGGAAAAAGAAGGATGAGAGGATAACGGGATAGATGTGGGAATGCCTCATGCCCCTGCATGTCAACGAGGTCGCCGCCGTGAAGCTGGAAATGCAACCAGGCAACATCCGGCAGCGTGGCGGAAAGTTTCCGTCATATTGCCGTTGAGCTGATTGAGGGAGCCATCCAGCGCGGCGCGCTGTGCTCTACCATGTCTTCTGCGACGGTGGCGCCAAAGTACTCGGCGACGTCAGCGTCGGCCACGGCTGCTGCGTTCGGCCGCGGTTCTCTTGCCCGTTGTGCTCTCTTCAAGGATCTCTCGAGCTTGCACAACACGAGGGAATCGTGCGATGAAAAGGCGGATCGCCTACGGATCTCCACGCCCAGCAAGCGCGGCAGACGAGACTGGGGCAGAGCAGGAGATCGATCTGCCCAAAATGCCGCGGTAGCAAATCACCTGGCGGTCGAGGTCGTGCTCGAAACGCGTGTTTGCGATGGTGAGCCCGTGGCTGACACACAATTCCAGCAAGAAGCTCCGGTTGGAATCTGCATTGAAATGCGCCGTGAGATTCGCCAAGGAATTGCCTGTGCATCCTCACGTTGACGTCCCCCAGCAAATAAGCCTGGCTGTGCCCTGGAGTTCGAGATAATATCGCACCCGATTATGGACAGAACTCTATGCGGTCCTCTGGCGGTTTTCCGCTGCGAGATGCGTACGCACTGAAGACTGGAATCCTCCTTCCCCGGACGCGGATTCTCGGATGAGCAACCCGTGACGATATCATGTTGATGCCTAGGAGACTCTTGCGGGCTTGAGGAGACACCAAGCAGCCAACTCCAGCTGTCTCCTCGTCGTCCAGATTCCTGGACAACACCACCAATGAACCACGTGCAGTGTCATAGCATCTTGATTCGTATTGGGTCTCCAGTGTTGCGAGCACGTCGACGTCCAGCGCCTGCATGTGGATCTGCAGTTCCTCCAGCTTCGCATCCGTCAGGCCCTCGACGTTGCACGGCCCAAAGACCATAGTCACCCCTGTGGGTTGCAGCTGGCCTCCTCGCAAGTCAGGGTGCGGCGGCCCACCTCGAAAGCCAGGGTCGCCACAGCCAGTGCGGGTTCTAGGCGTGCGCGGGTATGTACGCGCAGCCTGGATTTGTGGCGGCAGTTGTGCCGACTGCGGGTGGTGGAGAGACTACGCCGGGGCCCATTTCCTATTCCCCTGGGCTCCCAGGGGCACCTTCTGCCTTGCCTTTCCTTTCCCCTTGGCGCCGCCCTTGGCCGTGCCCATCGCGCCTTCCATTCCCGAGGCGGCGCGGGACACCAGGTTGTCGGCCCTCTTCCTCAACTCTTTGACGCCTGGATGGTCGTGTGACTCCTTCCATGCTTCCCACTCCCTGTGCCAATCAAATGTTTCAATGCAGTCGTGTCTGCGTGCACCGTGACCGCCTCCTCCCCACCAACAGTGACACAGTGTGGAGAGTCCTCTGTGATGCTCCGCTTGCGCCGGGCCCCGCTGCGTGCGCCTCGACTCGGTGGCGCACGAGGTCGCCGGCCCCAGGTCGCCTCAGCCTGCCCGACGCAGCTGGCGCACGCGAGCGCCGGACCCACCTGCGCTGCGGCGCTGCTCTCTTCCTCGGCCACGGTACCCTCTTCTGAGGAGAGTGATGGCGTCCACGGCAGGAGTCCTGGGGACGAGGAGGATGAGAAAGGGAAGGACAGGAGGAGGATGGAAGGAGAATGAGGAATTCGCTTGAATTCGCTGATATCCACGGGGTGGCAAGGAAGGAGAATGAGGAGAGTGAGGAGGAGGAGGAGGAGGAGGAGAAGGAGGGGGAGGAGGAGGAGGAGGAGGAGAGGAGGAGGGAGGAGGAGGAGGAGGAGGAGGAGGAGAATGAGGAGGAGGAGGAGGAGGAGGAGGACGACGACGACCGAGATCGGTTCAAAGCCGTCCCTGGGCTCTCTCCAAGGGTCAAGGGTGCATCCCGTGTGCTTCCTGGGCCGCGCGCGGCCACGACGACGACGCCCCCCCCCCCCCCCAGCAGGCCCAGAAGAGCACGAGCAAGAGGGCTCCACGCTCTGGTGGGCCTTCGGAGGAGGTCTTCCCTGGAGGTCTCCCGGGGTGCCCAGCCAGGAGGCTCCTGGAGGCCTCTGAACGTCTCTGGAGACCTACACCTGTGGTCCAACAGGTTTAAAACCAGTTAGGAAGGAGGAGGAGGAGGAGGAGGAGGAGGAGGAGGAACAGGAAGAAACCTTAGGTCGGGCATGTCCCCCTACAGGGAGGGGGATTTTGGACAAAAAATAAAAAAAGAGTCCAAAACTGCTCCCAAATGGTCGAAAATAGTCAAAAAAGCGTCCCCACATTACTTTTCAAACTATTTTTGAGTTTTCCCCCTGTAGGGGGACAGGCCCGACTTAAAAGAAACCCCGCACACCCGCGGCGATGGCTGGCGCGGGGCCGCCGTCCGGAAGCCGACGCAGTTGTAGATCCACGGGCAGTGGTGGTCCATCTTCAGGATGCACACGCGGCACACGCGGCAATGGTGGCAACGGTCCTGAGACTGGAGGAGGAGGAGGAGGAGGAGGAGGAGGAGGAGGAGGAGGAGGAGGAGGAGGAGGAGGAGGAGGGGTGGCGGGGGCACCGCGGGAGCCTCCGGCAGGAAGAGGGGGGGGACAGGCAGGAGCAGGGGAGGAGAGGGGGACGGGAGCAGCGAGCGTGGGGGGCAGGGCAGGGAGGCGGGGACCGGGAAAGAGGGGAAGGAGGCAGATCGTGGGAAACATGAGTGTTCCGAGCTACCCGCTCTACCCGTCTTCCCGCGCCTATCCTGCCTGTACTGCAGCTCGTAGCAGGTCAAGGCGGAGAGGACGGTTCGCTACCCACGAGTAGGCAGATAGAACCAAGCCCGAAGGCTTGCAGAAGGGCCAGCGAACTCGAGCGCAATCGGAGCTCTGGATTTCTGAACACCGATAGCGACAAGACGATAAACATGATATAGTGATAGTGAGACTACACAACCGATTCAGCTACCCTCGAACCCAAGGCGAGCGTCGATGTGCTCTGGCAGCAGTCCTTGTAACGCAGTCATGGCGAAGTGATGCAAGCGGATGCATGAGCACACGTCATGTGAGATGACGTCCATTTCCCCTTGGCATCCGAAAATGCAGGAGACCTCGCGTTGCAGTCGGACGTTCGTGATCCTTCCTCCAAGCCATGTGCGCAAAACGACGAAGGACCAAGCCACGGGGGCGTTGCCCAAGGATGACGGGCCATCGCTCAGGACGGACATGGACCCCGACGTGCCGCTGCAGCCCCTGTGCCGAGAGCCCTGGAGGCCGGCTGGGAAGAAGAACGTGCCTGAAGTGTGGTCAGTCTGGCCCTGCCGGCTGGACTTCCGCCGCTGCATTGCCTCACGCGCCAGGTCCCGAGACGGGAGGCGGGCCGCACGGCCACCTGTGCACAGCCGCTCGTGTCCCCGAAGAGCCCGAGGGAGGCCTGCTCGAGGCTCGCAGCCGAGGGGCACGGGAACCAGAACGGCGGGGCAGACCAGCCCCGAGCACCACCGGCCCAGCGGGCCAAGCGCGGGCGGAAGGGGCGAAGCGAGGTGAGCTGGGCGCGCTCGGGCGAGAGCGCGGACGGGGTCCACCCCTCGCCCTGAGTCAGAACCAGTCAGACCATCGAGACACTTTTCTGATCCGCGGGTCGAGAGCGCACCTGTTCCGGTCGAAGCTGAGCGGGCCGCGCGAAGCTTGGATTGACAAAGAGGCCATCGAAACACGGATGGGGCAGAACAGAGGGAGGCGATGCGGGAAGGCTCGAGGCGGGTGAAGGGCCAGGGGGGAGGGCCGAGTTGGGCACGAAAGGACATCTGGGAGGGCTCTGTCGCTGTATTGAGCTGCTCGCAATTTGAATCGGCCCCCTTGGTGCGCCGTCGCGCGGGCACGGTCCGGGAGCTTCGTCAAAGGCCCTCGCCATTGCTGTTCAAGCGAAGCGTCGGGCTCGACCCCAAGTAAACGCCAGAACCCACGACTCGGAACACGTCGCAGGAAGAGCCAGCAGTGGCCAGAGCCGACAGGGCTTCGGCCTGAATGGTCATAACCCTGGGGGCCCAGAACACTTGAAGGTCCCAGGCAGGGTGACGCACGATTGCGGGCAACGCTGAAGATACAGCCATGCTTTCATATCATCTTTCAAATTCCAGCACTGCGCCGATGTCATCCGCGTAGGCGCGTGCATCGCCGTGCCTTGGCAGCACGACTGTCTTCTCGATGTCCAGCAGTAGAAGGTTGAACGCGGGGACGTCGGCCGAGCACGAAAAAGGGACAGCGCTGCCGCACGCCGCCCTGTGTCCAGAAGGGGAACTCCTGCTCGGGGCCTCCCTGGCGAGACACGATGCACTCAAGACCGCCAGCCTAGCGCCCTGCGGGATCGGCGCCGTGTCGGCGCACTGCTCGAGCCAGGACCAGTTGACTGACGGGAGCGCCTGCGCGAGGTCATACAGCTGAAGGGGCCCTGGAACACACAAAAAACTACAGACAAATAAAAGGATTCCCCGTATTCTCCTATATTTTCTCGGTTTTCGTCTTCCCCCCCACTTCCCATCTTTTCCCATATTTTCGGTGGAATCGACGATTCCTTGTGTCTCTGTATGCTTTTCCCCTCCTGAACAGCTGCGGACTCGTCGTGACCTGGCAGCCGGGGGGCCACGGCCCGACCGCTGGCCCTGCGGGCGGCCACACGTCCGGGCCCGCCGCGCTGCCGACCGGGCTCGCGCCCGGCGGTGCAGCCGTGCCGGGTGCGGGCTCCGAGCGCCTCCCCTGCGGGTGCGTGGGCGTCTCGGAGCACGGCCGCCGCCGTCCTGCTGCTCGTGCCCCTGCGCGACGGCGGCCGCGTGGAGGCAGCACCGGGAGCTCCTCGGCATCGCCGGCAGCTTGCGCAGGCCTGGGCCAGACTGCTGCCAGCGGCACGTCGCATCCCATCGGCATGCAGAACCCTTGGCATAGAAAGCCGGGGCAAAGATGAGGCATCTCTGCGCCCCGCCCACACCGCCAAGTCGCATCGTGCAGACCGTCAGGTCCAGGAGCAGAGTTGCGAACCCGATCCAGGCAGTGCTTGAAATTACCGATGGTGGGCAGAGCGAGGCCCTGCAGTTGGCCCTTCACGCCGAACCTGTTCGGAGATTCCCATGACCCAGAGACCTCGACGGGGAGCTTCTAGAATATCGGGGCCCAGTTCGCTTGCAGCTCTTGCGCGATCCCCTTCGGCGACGATCTGATGGATCGGTGATCTCGATGCCCGCGAGCTGCTTCTTCCGCGCGAGCGGTTCCCACGAGAGCGCAAGAGGACGGTGCGACCGCTTCTGTCGTACCAGGCTTTGACGACGACCTCTCGGCAGACTCTCCACGAGGTGCTCGAGCGGAAGAGGGGAGGAGGAGGAGGAGGAGGAGGAGGAGGAGCGCACGTAGCTGGGAAGACAGTGCCACAGCTACTGCACAGCACTAGCCTCGCATAGCGGCTAATGCAGCAGATCGTATCTGGTAATGGTACGAAAGCGTGGCAGCCTGCGGCCGCCGCGCAAGGTCCGCTTTCAGTTTATGGTAAATGCGAAAGCTTAGGACTACGATTCGGTGGCATCGTAAACGTGGATATTCGATCTCGCGATCGGGGTTGGGGCCGAGCCCAAGACGAGTGAGAGGACAAGAAGGGAGGACTCCACAAGGAAGGGCGAGGAGGTGGAGGAGGCGGGGGCACTGGAGATAATGGGCGAACGAATCGGGGGCACGGCACCCGAAAAGACATGAGGCCTCGGGCGCACTCGGAACGCGGGCCCAAGTCGTCCAAGCTCCGGCCAGCGTCTTCAGGTGGGCCCATGCCCACGAAGGGGGGGATCGGGCAAGAATCGCCTTTAAACCACCCCACCGAGCCTCAGGATCAGCCGGCAGCAGCGGCTGGAGGTCGGGGAGCCACGAGGAAATACGACGATGCAGCAAGGTGGGGAGGGAATCGGGGAAGAGCGAAGCCTCGAAGGAGGAGGAGAGGATTCGCTGCGGTCGCGGGCGGCGCTCCTCGGTGGCGGCCGCCGTCAACTCCGCCCTCGCCGCCGCTGCCGCTGGGGCCCAGGCCTCAGGCCTGATGCCAGGTGGCCCTGAGCGGAGTACCATCTCCAGGAACTCGGCGATCGAGCTCCGACGCTCCCAAATCTCAGTCGCGAGAGCCCCCGAAGCCCGGCTGCCGAAAGAGCCGTGCATCTCGGCGTGGCCGCGGAGCAACTCAAGGCTCTCCCCCCGCCCGCCCACCCCGTCCCGCCGAAGAGTGTGAGCCGCCGTCCGCCAGGCTGAACTGCCGGCCAGGACTCGGAGCGAGCGAGGGACCGCCGATCGCAGCCAGGACCTGATCCCCAGGAGCTCAGCCAGGCCAAAAGAATTGGGAGGGAGGCGGAGGAGACGGTGAAGGACGTGACGCTCGGAGCTGAGGAGCGAGGGAGGGGGAGGGAAAAGCTGGCACACATAGCTGAGCACTGAGAGAATCCCGAAATTATAAATCCTGCAGCTGGCCTCAGCGGGCGCCCGGCTCAGGGCCACCTCTGCCGTTCTAGCTGTCCATTTGGCCGCTGGGCTCAGCCATTGGGATGAGAGCGTGGCGGCGGGACCGAATTGGAAGCCTAAGAATTCGGTGGCGCCTTTAACGTGGAAGTCTCCCCATTCTGGCACAAGGGTGAGAAGAGACGAACGAACTCGCTCGACGACTTCGGGGCAACATCTCTCAGCCAGCGGAACAAGGCAGCATTTGGAGGGCTGCAAGACCAGGCATGCGAGACGGCGGGCGGCGACGAACGCGGGCCTGAGGAGAGGGAGGAGGCGAACCGAAGGGAGGGTGGCGCCCACGTCGTCAGCCGTCGCTCCGCACTCAGGTTCTAGCCCAGGGCACCACCGTTCGGGGGCGGCGCACATACTTCGGGCCATCGCAGAGCCCAGAGAGGAAGCCATGTCCCGCATAAAGGGGTCCATGCAGAGGGCCCAGATGGTCCCGGAGAGCGGGCAGCCCTGGGCAACACCTGAGGTCACTAGGAAGAGGGGGACCCTGGCCGCTCCACAGCGGGAGTGGGCGAGAGCCCCAGAATACAACGACCGAACAACGTCCAGGTACCCCTGCGGGAGGCGATGGCGAGCAAGCACGCGATGAAGAAAGAGCTGGGAGAGCGAGGGGAAGGCAGCACGGAGGTCGAAGGAGACGAAGAGAGGGAGAAAGGATGGATGGTGGCTGCATGCACGCGCCCGCGCATCCTGACGCACCACGTGCATCAGGAAGTTGCGGCCACGAACGAACCCAAGCTGGCTAGCATGGGCGCGCGAGGCGGTCAGAGGCGCCATCATCTGGTTCGCGGCAGCCGCGATAGCTTTCGCGTCGCAGCTCTTCAGGCTGAGCGGCCGCACCTTCTCTGCCGCCCGGATCGTCTCCATCGAGTCGTCCATCTCCGCGCCCTTCGGGATGAAGGCCATGTCCGAGAAATTGAAACCCCATGGCGCGGGGGCGCCACGGAAAAGGCCAAGCATGAGGTCGTGCAAGATCTCGGCGAGGCGATCGTCCGCCAGCCATGCCCGCGCTCGGAGCCGATCGGGACCAGGTGCCGTGGGGCGAGCACGTTGCAGTGATGGTACCTCGAGTTGCGGTTGCTCGTAGTCAGGCAGTTGCTGGGCGAGGTAGGCGTCGATGGCCGCCGTCAGCTGGGTATCATCCGCAAGCGGCTCAGCCGTGAAGATGGGCTGCCAGTAGTGGCGCAGCGCGTCCAGCATCACGAGAGGGTCGCGCTCGGTGGAGGCCCGGTGCCCCTCGCCGTCGACGCGGATGCCGGCAAGGACCAGCTGCCGCCGATAGGGCACCCATAGCAGGGCACGACGCTGCGCCGCACGCTGCATCTTGCGAAGCTGGAACTCCGACCGGCCATCCGCCCCCTGCCGGTCGCGAGCCTCCTCGCGGAGGCGCGTGGCGGCGGCAGCCTGTTGGCGTTCGTGCCTGGCGAGTAGGCGACAGTCCTCCTCGAAAGCCGCGGGGTCGCTCAGGAAGACCTGCGGCGTGGGCTCGGTGCCGTCCTCCGCCAGCCGACTGACGTGCAAGTGGCGAGCGCCGAACGCGGCGCCGTCGATGAGGCGCTGAGCCAGTCGGAAGTCTTGTCGCCAGATGGCTCGGGCCACAGCGCGGGCGGAGGTCCGTCGCCCTTCAGTGGCCTCCCCGTCGACATCGCCAATCGGGAGGGCCTGCATCTCGTTCCGTGTGAGACGCGCGGCCTCCGCCATCTGGGCTTTGGCCTCCCTCCAGCGGTTCTCCACGGCCAGGCCCGAGAAGTCGGAGTGGTCGAGCAGCGCCTTGACATGCTCGGCAAACCGCGGGGGCGCGAACATGTCCGCAGGGATGGCGCGATCCTGAGGCGCCGCTGGCGCACGTGGCTGGAGCTTCAGCTGGATGATGGCATGGCCACTCAGCCCCCAGTCCGCTAGGGAGGCCGCCTCCTGCCAGATCTCGAAGGTGATCATGGTGTCCAGGACGTAGTGGCTCTGCAGAGAGACGACGGCGCGGCCGATGAAACTGCACGTCTGGCGACGCTTCGAGTAGTGGGTGGGCAGCTCGCACGAGATCTCGAGGAGATCGCGCTGGAAGAGGATGCGCCAGAGGCCTTGTGCCTGGTTGCCCCGGCGCCAGACGGAGTGGCTGTTCGATCGAACGGCGCGCTGGCGAGCATGAAAATGCAGGTTTCGACCCCCCCCCCTCAAGGAACCTTGTGTGTGTGGGGGTTTTACCATGAGGCCCTGCTGAGCCGCCGTCAAGTGAAGTGGTGGAGCCAACGCTGGAAGGCGACGAGCCCGACGAGGTAGCCGAGGAGGGCGAAGGCGGTGCGGCCGACGGGGTGGGACGAGCAAGTGCGACAGGCTCCCGGTCTGCGATGTTGAAGTCGCCGATGGCGATGAAAATGCGGCGGCGCGCGTCCTGGTGGGCCCAGGCCGCCCTGCCCGTCCAGCGTGCCCTGATGACAGGCAGCGCCTGCGGCGGGAGAGCATGCTTATGCGCGTTCATGATGCTGACGTGCTCTTTCGCCGATGTGTTGGATATGGCGAGGGCGGCGACGTGCCCCGAGACGACGCACTCGAAGTGGAAGACGGGCCGCAGGTGCTCCGCAATCGTTGCAACGCGGGCGGCGGAATACCACGGAACCAAGAAGGCCAATCCACCTGTGCCAGGTGAGTCGCCCGGGGAGAAGAAGACGTGATAGTGGTGCGGTAGCTGGTCCAGGATGGCGCGGAGCTTCGCCTCGGTGCCGTGCGTTTCCTGGATCACGATCAGCATGCGCATCTTCATGAGCTTCGCGAGCCTGGAGATCTTGCCATGCCTCCTGTACGCGCGCTGGCAGAGGAGCCATCGAGCGTTCCAGGAGGCGATGCGCAGCCCTTCGAAAGTCTGCTTACCCTGGGCCGGGACGAGTTCCCAGGGCAGCCACCGCGGGCTAGGAGCAAGACCAGGTGGAGGTATCCACCTCGCCGGCCATCTTGGTGGCGTCGCGGAACATGTCGAGGGCACGCTGGCGCTCGGGGTCAGGCAGGTGGCGAGAGGCTGGGGGGCCGGAAAATCTTGGACGGCTCGTGGGAGCCCAGCGGGACCACCTCGATGATGGGGACGGCGTTGCAGCTGATGATGCCCTTGGCCCGGAGCGCGGTCCAGTCCCGGTCCCTGGCGAAGTGCTGCTGGAGGAGCTGGAGCAGCCGCTTGGCGCGCATCTCGCGGCGAACTTGTCGAGGAGCTCTGTCGGCGCCCACGTGATGGACAGCGTGGTGGCCGTCTGGCGTGGCAACCGAAAAGGAGCGCCACGCTCCGCCAGGGGCTCGAAGGGCTTTGGCAAGCGCAATAGCTCGAACTCCACCGGCGGATGCGCCACCGAGCACATGGACAAAGAACCGACGACTGGGTACATCAACCCAACAAATTCGAGATGTTCCATGGAGACCTTGCACGCCACGATCCATTCTTGCAGGCTGGCCTGGACCGAAGTTTCCGTGATCAGCTGCCCGCAGTTGGCCGAGAAGAGGAGAGGGTCGCCGTGCCGATCATAGTCAGCAGGCCGAGCGAGATCAGCAGCAGACATGGTGGCCTCGGTTTGGGCCAACGAGGTGCGGACGCCAGCAACATGTTCCCGAAGACGCGCGCTGTCGCGCTCCAGGTCGCCCCGGCGCTGCTTAAGCCGCTGGATGTCATTGGAGTGGGCGGCGATGTCCGCGACCATCGGTTCCACGAACGTGCCCAAAGTGCCCACCAGGTCCTGCTGCGCCGCCGCCATGGACCGCTTGCAGACCTGGTCCATCTCCGCAACGGTGGCGTCCATGCGCGTCTTGACGAGCGCCATGAGATGCGATTGGAAGTCCGCATTGGAGGCCACCGCACCGCTGGCACCACGGGGGCCGCCGCGGGCGGCAGCCGAACCTGGCGCTCCAGCAGGGCCCTGCTGCGGCGGCCCCTCGGGTGGATGCGGGGCCACCTGCGTCGGGAAGGAAGCGGCCGCGTCGTGCTCGCGGCCGACCTGGCTGGCGAAGGTGGGTATCGCCTCCAGCTGCTGAAGCATGGCCGCCTCATCGGTCGCCATGGCCGCGGGCCCGCCCGCGCGCCGGGGATCGCGGAGCTGGCGCGTGTCCTCAGGGGCAGTGGCAGGCGTGCCAGAAGCCCCGGCTGCGGCGCCAGCGCCGGCAGCACTGCGGCGCTTGTCTCGCCGTCGCTCGGCGCCCCGCGGGCGCCCCGAGTCCGGGGCAGATGCCCTCCCCGAGGCGTGCCAGCCAGCAGCGCCGCCGCGTCCGCCGCCGCCGCGGGAGTCGTCGGCGGCCCACCGCCCGGCGCCGTCGTCAGTCCAGCGCGGGCGGCCGCGGCCTCGGCGTGCTGCGCGCCCCTCGCCACCGCCGCGGCTGCGGCCGTGCGGGTCGCCCCCCCGCCGAGCAGCCCCGTCGCTAGAAGAACCGGAAGAATCGGGGCCCATGTAGCAATCGCGAGTCGCGTCGAGCGAAAAGGAATCGCGCAACGGTGTGAAGTGCGGGCGCGCCCGCGACCTTGCTGAGAAGCGCGGGGGCTTTGAGCCCAAGCTTGAGCCAAAATGGTTTGAGCCAGAATGGCTACGGAGGGAGGAGGAGGAGGAGGATCGGATCGGATCGGAGCTCGTGGAAGCCAACATCCTCCAACACAAGGCCACTGCCATGCGAACAAAGCAAGACAATTCACGGCTGGAAAAAAGCTTTCTGAGATGGCATCTGCGGATGCCCACTGGCAATAGGCGCGATAGCGATCGAGCTGCACTCTGCACATGCAGCACTGGCCAGGCCAACGCCCGCACGGGCACGCAACCCCCAATGGGTCTGGTACGCGCGGCACAGGCATTATGATCGATCCAGGTCCCCCCCCAGTCCCACCCGTGCGACCACGACCCCGCCCCCCCCCGTCTTCGGCGGTGGCCTCGGTGCGACCTGCACCAGAGGAACCGCAGGCATCGCTGGGTTTGAAAAGGTCTGGATTGCACCACTGGATTGGCTAGCCGCCCTCAGAGGAGCGCCCGGCGATAGTATACCTCTAGCCACCAGCTGCTGGAACCTAACTGACTGCATCATCACTCCGGCTTGTCGCAGCGCTCCAGGCACCTCGAGAGACCGCGCTCGAATGGGCCCCTCGGCGCAGGGCCTGGGAGGAAGTCCCCCCCCATCGAGGATGACCTGGGCCTCCAGGCACTCCTTGAGCATCTGGCCGATCTTCGCGTCCAGGTGCAGCTTCCAGTAGAGCGTCGTGTACTGCCTCTTGCCCTCCTCCTTCCGCTGTGGCTTGCACCTGAAGTAGGCCACCGCCCTCGCCCAGGGGCGCCAGTCTTTCTCCTGAGTCACCTGGCTCAGGGCCGCCTTGAACTTCTTCTGCAGCTCGATCTCGGCGCCCTGCTCTCGCCCTCCGCCGCGGCGTGGGTCGCCCCGCACTCGATGGCTGCTAGCGCGATGTGGACGTGCGGAGGGCCGCGGCCCTTGAAGTCGACCTCCTCGGTCTTGGCCAGCTCGTGGAGGTGCCGACTGCGGTCGTCGTAGCTCTTGTCCTCCGCGTAGCGCGCGGCCACCAGCCCCGCGTCCATGCCCACGCTGTTCTTGAGGAAGACGCAGGCCGCGAGCTCGCCCGTCTCGCGCGCGTTGGTGAGGAGCAGCTTGCCCATCATGTTGAACGCCTGCTTCATCTCGTCCTTGTCGTCCTTCTTGCTGCCCGTGCCAGCGCCGCGCCGTGCCTCCTCGGGCCTGCCGTCGCCCTCCGCCTCGCCCTTGCGCTTCGGGCCCTTGTTGAGCCAGCCAGGCATCTGGACGTCGCCCGCTGCGTCGCCCATGCTCCTCGCCGCGCACGAACGGAGGCAGCTAGATGGGGAGGCGCGCGCAGAGGTGCACGCAGAGATCGCGCAAGCTCGAGCCGATGCGTGGACAAATCAGACACGCCAGCGACACTGGGATCAGCCGTCAATTTCAGAGAAGTCGGACCTGTCGTGCAGCAATGACCTCGTCTCAAAAAAACCCTCAAGTGACGCGCCGCGTTCGACGCACAACCGAATACCTGGCGCCAGTGAATGCATATATATTCGAGGGCGGCAACGCGTGGCAGAGGTCCCGAATGTGATGCACCTGACGGTAGTGGTTCATCAGGTCCCTTCTATTACCGAACGCGGCTGCCCATGCAACCCTCACAGTAGCACCAGGTGTATATATCCCGCTGCCTCATGGACCCTGCGCCCGCATTGCCAGGAATTACAGGGCGCCCCCCGCGCCGGGAATTCTAAAGGGCCCTCCGGCTCGAACGGGAATGCCAGTAGCACCAGGTGTACATATCCCGCTGCCTTCTGCAACCCTCACCTGGCCCTGGCCTGGCGCATCCGTGGCCAGGGGCGTTTCAGGGGCGGCCCCCGAAACATCTTCGTTATTTACTTGCCCTGGCAATGGTAGCCCACAGACGAACGGAATCACCTTCTCCTCCTCCTCCTCCTCCCAGAAACTGAAGCCATCCGTTCGTTCCCCAGAATCTTCGTGGCCGTCGCCAAAACCAGGGAAACCATGAGGGGGCACCCGTCGAGAAAAATGCCGAGCACGATGCTCCGTCACATCTATGTTCACAAACTCCTCCGCCCTCTCCGTGCCCCCAAGTATCCCTGAGTCCTCCGCCACCTCCTCCAGGGCACCAATCTCTAAAGCCTCAGTCGCCCGGCGAAGATCCTGGTGTACCTGCATGACCCAAGGAGAAGAGTACTGCGTAGGCAAGCCTCCGAGCAGCTGATGGCGAAAACGGTCAGCGCCCATCGATCCAAATAGACAGCAGAGCGGCTGAGCGTGCAACGACGGGCCCCTCGCCCAGGCCCGATGCATCTTCAACCTTCTAATGTGCATCTCTACGTCGGAGGGAGCGATTTTCCAATGACAGAGATCTGCACCGTCGACAAACATCGGACTCGCCATTCCTCATCCTCGCGGGAGGCCCTCCCCGCAAGTGCCCTCCTGCCCCAGACAGCCAACTCACGGTCAAGTCGAACATAGTCCCGCGGCCCCAAGACGAACGCCCCCAGACCACGAAGCAATGTATTGTACGAGAGCCCAAGCAGGAGAAGTCGCTTAAACTTATAGCGTAGCCGAAGACCCCATATCCCACCCAGACTGAAGAAGGAAGCGTGAGGAGCTTGAATACGTCGTGTAACTTCCTGGGTCGCCAGGGCACTCATGGTTAAGTAAGGGCCGAGGTACCTAACTGCGTCCTTAGCGTCCCCCGGGAGATCCCGATGCCGCGCCTTAAGAGCCTGTTTACTCCAAGTACTTCGGTCCCCCAAATAGAATAGGAACTCCTGCTTACCCAGGTTCTGGCCGTAGCCGTAGGCCTCGAAGTACGAGCAAAGACTAGAGTCCACCTTCCCCCGTTTCGATAAGAACGCGGAGAACGACGACTTGAAATCTGCCAAAACCGTCTTGTTAAGATCATTCGCGTATTTTAATAATGACAGATCCGACCGTAGAGCTCCCCATGTGGCACGGAGTTCGCCAGCACGTCGATCCCATTGTGTGAGATCCCAATCCCGCGAAATAGCAGGCCTCGAGAACGTAACCAGGAACATCGAGACAATGCACGGGCCCCCCATTGTTCCCCCCTGGAAAGGCTTCACCGTCACCTCGCCCTCACAAGAAGGAAGACCAACCACCGAATATTCAAATCTTTGCCTGCAGAGGACACGATCATGATCATTCGCATGCAAAACGACAGAATCAGACATCGCCTCGAAGGCACTAGCCAGTGACATGCCCTTTAGACATAGTGCGCGGGTTCGACCCACAGACCTCAGTCTCCAAGAAGTGCCAAGTGCAATCATAAGCGCGTTCTCTCGCCGTCGGCCTCGGACGAACCCATGGTCAGCAAGAGTGGGGGCAAGGGGCAAGCGTTCAGCATAAAACCCCTTGCCAAGTACATGGAGAATGTGAACAGCCCGTTTACCTGGTGGCCCAGGTTTAGCACTCTTGTGGAGGGCAGCTACTGTGCTGCGATGCCAATAAAGTGGCGAAGCTTGATGTTTACGAACTTTGTGAAAGCCTGCCTGCATATAGAACCAAAGCCCGGGCACACCAGGGGCGGTATCATCCTGCCCCAAGCCCCACCGAGACTTATCCATACGCCATTTCGGGAATAACAACATATAAAAGAACTCCAACGGACACGTTCCCTCGGGCACAGCTCGTCGCTTGGGAGCGTAAACACGTATTTCCTAAAGTCGACCAGGTCCTGTTTGGCCAGCTCCGCGAGGGTGGGGTCATCGTCGTCGCTGTACTCCTCCTCCTCCCTCTGCCCCCTCCAGCACCCCCAATCCAACTCCTCCACCAACATACCTCCCTCCATACCTGGTTTTTTCCCGATAGAAAGCCATCCCTGTGAAGATGGCAACGAACGGCTTCCTGCCAGGCGGGTGTCACGTCGCTTGGGACCGAATCGACATCTGACCGCCCGCCTGGCTAGTTTCATTGTTTCCGCCGTGCGCTGCTGGCTCCACCGCTCATTGGCTTCCGCCAGGAGAATACCCCTATGAGTACGAAGGTGTCGGCGTCTGTCCTGTTGGAGGGTCCGCGAGGGCAGCTAGAGTTCCTCATCAATGGTGGAAATATCCTTCTCACTCGCGTACACTCGCGTACAACTTGCTACCCCGAGCCTCCACCCGACGGCAAAGAAGTTCGCGTCGTCGAAGGCAATCCGAAATATACCCTTCACGAATTTATTTTTCCCCTCAAAATGAACCTTGCCTGCTCTGGTAATAGCCGCCTCGATCGTCTCCAACATCGTGTCTGGCGGCGCTCTGTCCAGCATATCCCGTACAGCAATCCGATCGAACTCGTGCTTAGCGGTCTCCAGAAACTCCCACCTCCCCTTCCCCGTTCTAAGAGATTCACGCACACCATCCATGTCCCAGGAAGTCCGCGTAGCCTCGTCCCTAATCTGGCCCCCCTTGTTGTGGCGCAGTAAACGACAAACGGGAAGGTAGTCCCGTGGTGGGGCACCCCCAATGAGTTGCAGCTTCGCTCCCAGACCTCGCATGGGATGACTTTCCACAATAGCCGACTGGAAACCTCCTGGGACACAAACGTAGTCCAATCGACTTGCTCCCTGATATCCAAAGTAAGTGCTTTCGACCCTGAACCTAGCGTTGGTGACGATAAGGTGGTATTGCTCGAGAACCTGACGAAACGAGTGACCAGCTCCCCCTCGAAATTTCTCCTGCGTCGGGGCCCCCACCACCTCCGTCTCCACCTCCTGCCACGACCCGCCCCGCCACTCCACCCCGATGCCGTCATTGATGTCACCGTAAACGACTGGAAGACACCGGGTAGGAAGTTCATCTAATATGTTCGCCAACCATGCTGATAATGTTTTCACCGTCTGGAAATAGGCTGGCTTCTGGGAGCGAGTAGGTTTTGGAGGGTAGTACATGCTGATTGCACAATAATCTAGAGGTCCCCGTTTTACTCGGACTGCGACCCCCCGTCCTCCAGCTTCACGAGGACTGCCCCAGACACGACGGATGTCCGCCGCTTGAACACTAGGCCCCAGTGCCACGGAGCAGCCACAACTACTGTTATAGAACGGGGCCTGGTTGTGCGGCGCTTCGATGAGAAAGCGGCCCCCCGCGCGGCGCACCAGGGCCTGCGCGTCGGCGAGGCGGGTGCCGCAACGAGTGCCCGCCAACAACACGATGTCGAAGTTACGAGTCTCCCCCATGACCTCCTCCACTCTGTCTGCTGTGTTGCAATGCGTGGGGTTGTAACGCAGAACTCTCAGCATGCCCGCCAGCTCGACCGCCCTCAATACACCAGCAGAAAAGAGAAGGCATAAGAGACGGCGCAACATTGTGGCATCGTACTGGGCCCCCCCCTGCAATCTCTCGATGTAGAGGGGCTTAGGAGGAGGAGGAGGAGGAGGAGGAGGAGGAGGAGAAGGAGGAGGACGGGGGGAGGGAAGGGGAAGCAGGGAGGGGGAAGGTAGGAGAGATGAGAGGGGAGGAGGAGCGAACGGCAACAAAAAACAATATAAACAATGACGACATGGACGAAACGACAAAGGGAAATCAGCATGGATGAAACGGAAACGGTCCTGCAGGAAAGAGGTTCTGCCTTGTTTGTACTGTTTCCGCATCCACGCGGTCCTCCGAGAGCCTTGGGACCATCAAACAATCACTGGGGATGCGCAAACAAATCTTGGGGAAACGCCTCGGGGTCTAGGTCAAGTTTCCCTCAGGACTCCTGCCCTTCATGGCGAGGGACAGCGAGGAGGAGGAGGTGGAGGAGGTGGAGGAGGAGGAGGAGGAGGAGGAGGAGGAGGAGGAGGAGTAAGAGCTCACGTAGCACCGACATGGCCAGGAAGCTACACGGGGCTGCACAGCGGGCTGCACAGGTGCGAGGTCACAGCGCAGCTCATCCGTCAGGTAGTCACAGTGTGCATAAGCCACACCGCGCTCAGCCAACATGGCGAAGTACGACTTCGTCGCCGCCGTCGAGAAGCGTGCAGGGCCAATCGTTCCCGATGCAGGCTGGAACGGGGCGTACCGGCAGGCCACGGCGCCGTCGAATGCGACGAACGACGTCGAGCGGGCCTCTGATGGATACGGTGTGCTGGTGAAGACCCGCGGCGAACAGGAGTCACGGCACGCCGAAGCGCCCCGTCTGGGTAAAGCCACGCTGCTGCCCGTGGTGGCACGCCTCCTGCCCCGTTGGTCCCTTCAACGATCCTGTTGTCCAACAGGGCCCCGCACCGGACTTCGTGGGCGCGAGCTCCCTAGGTGGGCGTGGATCTGCTTCCGTCTTCTCGTCTTCCGCCTCCTCCTTCAGCCTGCATCCTCCTCCTCCTCCTTCTCCTCCTCTTCCTCCTCCTCATCCTCGTCACTTATTCCTCCTCCTGCCCTGATGCGGCTATTGCTCCTCCTCCTCCTCCTCCTCCTCCTCCTCCTCTCCTCCTCCTCCTCCTCCTCCTCCTCCTCCTCCTCCTCCTCCCCCTTCTCCTCCTCCTCCTCCTCCTCCTCCTCCTCCTCCTCCTTCCCTCCTCCTCCTTCCCATCCCCCTCCTCCCCCTCCCCCTCCTCCCCCCCTCCCACCTCCTTATCCTCATCATCATCTTCCGCCTCCTCCTCCTCCTCCTCCGCCATCTCATTCCCTCCTTCCCCTCCTCTCCCGCCTACTCATTCTCTCCTCCCGCCCTCTTCCCCTGCTCGTCCACCTCATCCTGCTGCTCGTCCTCCTCCTCCTCCTCCTCCTCCTCCTCCTCCTCCTCCTCCTCCTCCTCCTGCTCTTGCTCGTAGCTCGTGGCTGCAGGCATCGGCGCTTTGACGAAGCGCTGCCATGCCTTGCCCCCACCAACGGCCCTCGCCGCTTGGGGGGGGAGGGCGGGAAAGAAGGCCAGTGATCAGAGGTGCGAATGATACGCGAGGGCGCCCTCCAGGGGGAGGGACGCGGCAGGGCCTCTTTCTAACCGCGGCGGGTGCAAAGGAGAAGAGGGAGAAGGGGGGAACGACGACACGGCGGACAACACCTGCGACGAATGATCACGAATCCCCGGGAGATCCGTCCGGATGAAATCAGCTCGAGGCGCGCGCGGCGTGCGGCGCAGGTGGCAGTAATTATGTATGCAGCACGGCTGGTGGACGCCACCCCTCAGAACAGGATCCTTCATGGCGTGGAAGACCTTGTGGGCAGCTGCAGCCCAGAGGAGGCCGATAGGCGAGTCTAGCCCCAGCCGGTCGCGTGTCGAAGACGGGCTCGAGCCAGGCCACCTGCGACGAATGACGGGGCGGAGGAGAGCAAAGAAGCGGCACCGGCTGGCAGCACGAAAAACCATCGGGCAGGTGTTGTGAGGAAGCGGTGGACGACCCGCCATCGCTCGGCTATCCGTTCCCCGCACGTGCTTTTCGGCTTCGTGCGTGTGTTTGATCGCAGAGTGGCCCAAGCTGCTCCTCGATGGTCCTCGCCGGGAACCGTGCACACGTCAGAGCGGCGCCAAGAGGATGCCCACATGCCGGCGAAGGGTGAAGCGGGCCACGGTGGCTGTCAGCGTCGCAGGCGGCGGTGGCGAGGTGCAGCCGGCGGTGGGAGCGGCGCCCAGGCGCCAGGCCCACCGCTTCGCCCGCCTGCCGCCAAGAGCGGGCGGGAGCGGGCACCGTCTCGAGCCTGGGGGGTGCATCCAATGTGCGGAGCGCTCGCGTGCGCCGTGGGGCCCGTGAGGTGAGGGGTTCGCCTCGCTGCCAGAGGAGATGTGGCGAGAAGGCGAACGCACCGGCACCTCGGGAAGCCGGCCCCGGGTCCCGGGGCCTGCGGCGCGGCACCAGCGGAGTGGAGTCCGAAGCGGCCGGCGCCCCAGTGGCGGCGGGGAGCGGCGGGATGTGTCACGAGCTGTTGTGCCTTCGCCTTGTGTGGAAAGCTGGCAGGCTCGTGGGCCCGACGTCTTAGGCTTCGGCCGCAGGGGTAGGCATCTCGAATTGGTGGTTGGTGGTGGCTTCTGCTGGGCAGTAGCCGATCTGATCATAGCCGTCGTGGTATCCGTGTGTTGAATGTTCGTGGTGTCCCGCGTCGTTGTCCTCTGCTTCTCTTGCTGCCATCCATATCCACGGAGATAAAAAAAGATAACAACGGTCGACGAAGAGGATACACGGAACTGCGTCGTTGATGTGAATGATCGGCGATGTGGCAAAAATGCCGCCTGGTTGCATGGATTCGGATTCACGTCTGTCACACTCCTGCCTGTTTCCGGGTCGTCTCCCCACTATTGTCGTGATCGGTGCTGCTGTTTTCATGGTTGGTGGTCCGCTGCGGAATACGTCCGCGCAATATTTCTCCCATCCGTGATCCGATCGATCCAGTCGCGATACGTGGGTTGGGGCGGTAGGCTTGGGCCGCATGATCTCGTCAGATGATTCATGTGCTGGGTTGTGTAGGCGACCTTGGGCGCCGTCTTTCGTTTGGGGTTGTGATGGCCCTCCTCTCTGATGCCTGTCGCCTTCGCTTCCGGGTTCCTGGGTCGGTTCCGTCGGTTCCTGGTTGCTTCCTTGTCGCTTGTTGCCAGGTGGTCCTCCCTGGTCGCGATGCCCGTCGTCACTCTCCTGGTAGCCGTCGTGGTGTTGGTGGGTATCGACGTGGCGTTCTTTTCCTTCGCATGTGCCAGGCGAGTCTCTGGCTGCCGCACCACGTCGAGCACAAGCTTGCGCGGGCAGATCTGCGACTGCGCCGGCAGGTGGGTCCTTGCGTAGCTGCTTCGTGGCTCCTTGCATGATGCCGATTGGGATGGGTCCCGCGGCCGTAGGTCTTGTGAGCGGTGCTTTTGTGGTCCGATCTGCTGGCCGTGAGGTCGCTCGGGGTGGGTCGCTGGTTGCAGCCACTCGTGATTCCTCTGGTATGGCAGCAGCTGCGCTTCGCTTGGCTTCCTGTGGAGGCGGCCTCGAAGGCACTGATGGTGCTGGCTTCCGCGGCATGGCGTCGTTATGCAAACTGGTTGGCATAGCCTTTGCGGAAGGACCTTGGGTGCCGCCTGCTTGTTGCCAGTGGGATAGCTCTGTCGTCCGTCTTCTTGGACTGCTGTTGCAGTTGGTGAGGGCTTCGGTGTGGGTCCCTTTGGCAGCGGGAGGTTGGCCTTGCCAGATCTATGGGCCAACCCACGAGTCCCCCAGTCGATGGGCCAGGTCGTTTGGCCCCGTGGGGCTGTTGGCTGGAAGGCCGTGCTGGGCGTCGTCGTGCTTGGCGCGCTCGTGCACGGGCTTGAGGTGGCTCTCTGAATGGTGTCGCCGGGAGTAGTTCTGTCTGAGGTCGCCGACTGAATGCCCGTGCCGCTCCTGAGCTGGCACAGGCACGCTGGTGGCGCCTTGCAATTCGGCGATGGGCCGTCGAGTCCGTCCTGCGCAGTGTCTTGCCGTCGCTTGGACGTCCGTCGCCGGTGCATTCTCTGGCTTCGTGCGTGCATTCTCTCGCAAGGTGACCCAAAAGACTCCTCGATGTTCCACGCTGGAAAAAACACCCACAAAAATGTCTGTGTTTGTATGTTTTTGTGTGTGCTTTGTTGTGTGTTGTTTTGTGTGTTTTTGGATGTTTTTTTTCCCACAGTGTGTGTGTGTGTGTGCGTGTGTGTTTATGTTTTGTGTGTGTGTGCTTTTTGTTTGTGTGTGTGTGTGTGTGTGTGTGTGTGTGTGTGTGTGTGTGTGTGTGTGTGTGTGTGTGTGTGTTTCCCGCCGAAAAGTCACACGTCCGAGCGATGCCAAGGTGTCTTCCTTCGCTCTGGGGTTGCTGTCGACTGCTGCGGTCGAGCCGAAGGTGCTGGTCTGGGATGCTCGGGCAGCCGGTCGGGTCGCGGCCGCGCCGGGTGGCTGTGCTGGCTGTTGCTGCCAGTCAGGTGGCGGGTTTTGCTGTGTTTGCGCTTGGGCGCTACACGTCGTTCATTTCTAAGCGTGCTCATTTTTGATTGTGCTCGTTTCTAGATGTTCCTGGCCGCCGAGTGGCCAGGACGAGGCCCAGGATAGAGCAATCATACATGACGAGATCTTGGCCCCAAAAAATCGAAGAACTTTCGAATCATTAGAGATGAGCCATGTGTATGTTTGCCCTGACTGAACGCCGCCGCCTGTGGCGCTTGCTCTTCTCCATGGTCTCGCGGCAGTGGCCCAGCCGCCATGCCTGGTGAGCTCGAGGGCACGGGCCCTGACGCGGAGGCAGCTGCTGGTTTTGCCGTGCCGCACCTGCTGCTACCATCGTCTTGACCCCGCTGGTGGGAACCTGAGAGCGGTTGGGTGAGGTGCTGTGCTGTCGGGTTGCGGTCCGATGCGCTCATGTGTCCGTGGTGCCTCTGCTGATGCTCCGCCTCCACCACCTATGCCATCCTTTGCCACTTCTTCCTCCCCCTGCCTCATCCTGTTTGCTCCTCCTTCCCCTCCTCGTTCATCGTTTTCCCTGCTCGTCCTACTCTCTGCACTCCTCTTCCTCCCTTTCCTCCTCCTCCTCCTCCTCCACCTCCTCCTGCTCTTGCTCGTACCTCTACTCCTCTCCACTCTCCTCTCTTTGACGAAGTGGATACCTGCCCCCCACACTTGTCTGACCTGATCACCTCCTACTCCTCCTCTCCATTCTCACCGCTTCCCCCATCTCCGATGACCTGTCGCCATGCCCCTCCCCCTGGCTCCCTGGCCGCCACGTGGCAGGAGGCCCGGGGGAAAGGCTGGCGCTTGACGCCATGTGCTGTTGGATTATCTTGTTGACTGTTTGAGTGCTGGCCTGCCGTGTCTTGTTTGCTTTGGGTCCCAAGGGCCAGTGATTGAGTACACACTTATGAGGAATGGAGCGGACGTATACGTGAGATCGGTATGATCCGAGACGCAGTGCAGTCGAGCTTGACTGGAGAGGACATGCGATAGGACACAAAACCCTTCCGAGGACTGGGTTGCCATAGGTTGCCATAGGAAAGCAGAAGGCACGGGTCGCTAAACACAGGACATAGGGGGCACCATTGGTTTGACAGGGTCGACCTACGAATCAAACTCGACTGCAGGGAGGCTTCAATATTCATTGGATGCTCGTCAGTGCCCGCCTCCCGCGGGCCCTGCCGAAGCATCCCAGGAGTTTGCGGGAGGCTCGGCCAGGCGGCAGGGGAGAAGGCCTCAGAAGAGACCC
>CAUYUJ010014551.1:212453-244361 GCA_963575745.1 Prorocentrum cordatum
CGGCGGCAGGCCTTCTCTCGGAATCCCTCGCGCCTCCTGGGAAGCCGCTCCTGCCTCTCGGAGAGGGGAGGCTCGCGGACGCCTCCTCTCGGCAGGCCCTGAGGCCCTTCCGGAGAGGCCCGCCCCCCTCTGCATCCCTTCCTCGTCCCTCCCTCCTCCTCCACCCTCCTCCCTCCTCCCTCCTCCCTCCCTCCTTCCTCCCTCCTCCCTCCTCCCTCCTCCTCCTCCTCCTCCTCCTCCTCCTCCTCCTCCTCCTCCTCCTCCTCCTCCTCCTCCTCCTCCTCCTCCCCCTCCTCCTCCTCCTCCTCCTCCTCCTCCTCCTCACCGCCGACTTCTGCTCGAGCTCAGCCGCGCGAGCTCGGCGCGGCCCCGCGCGCCGCCGGGGACGAACCCGGCGCAGCGGGAGGCCCGCGCGCCTCGCGGCGAAGCGCTCCCGAGATGGCGCCCGCCCGGCTCCCGGGGCTGCCCACCGCGCCGCCGCCCTCGACGCACCCCGCCGCCGGCGCCGCCGGCGCCGCGGGCGCCGCGGGCGCCGCGGGCGCCGCAGGCGCCGCCAGCCCGAGGCGGTGCCCGTCGCGGCTGCCGGCCAGACCGCTCCAACCTTCGAGTGGGGGATCGACCACAGAGTGGGTACGTACCCCTCAAAAACTGGATGCCTCCCCCATCGACGGTATACGACGAATGCGTGGATTTGTTCGCAAGTCTGCTGAGACTTCGACGCAATTTTCGCCGCAGATTCGACGGGAAAGTCCATGTTGGGGCAAATCGATTATGTAGTCGATACTCTACTCGAAACCTTAGAAAGCAGCTCACGGAAGCTTCTGGTGGTCCCCATGACGCCCAAAGGCGCATCCGATCCCGCGCAAGAGCGGACACGGTGCATCTCCATCGCCTGGGGCTGCAGATTGGACGTGTTTTTCAGCGCTGTTCGGCGCTCCTGGACGCTTTGGGACGCTATTGAGCGTCATGGGGCGCTACTCGCCGACATGTATTCAATCCAGGACGAGCGGAAGCTTCCGTGGTTAACTTTAGGCGGCGAGCCAGGGGGCGAAGTGAGAAGGGGCGTACCTTCTCAGAAGGCTCGGAAGTCCCCCAGACTTCTGAGAAGATTTCTAAGCCTTCCCGGAAGACAGAAACAACTTCTCAGAAGGCGCGAGGGTTCCTGAGAAGTCCCGCCGCCTTCTGAGAAGGCCTTCTCCTTCTCAATTCCCCCCCTCGCTCGCCGCCAATACTTACCTCGCTGACCCAACCCGAAACCCCAAATTTCGGGTTGGGGGGCGTGCGGGAACCATCCGTGTTGATTCCACGTCACGCGAAGCTGGGCTGGCGGTGCGCACAGGGTGGCAGAGGGAGAGGGGAGAGGAGAGGGCTCCTTAGAGGCTGCTTCCGAGAAGCCCTCCCCCCTCCCCCCAACCCCCGCTGCGCGTGGCCGACTGGGAGTGGAGGCCAGCTCGGAGCCCTCCGGCTGGGGTGGGGGCACTCTGGTGGGCAGTGACCTTCGCCGGGGCACGGGCGGCGCGGCCTCACGCCCAGCTCCCAGGGCGAGCGCGCGGGCCACTTGGCGGCGACGGCGGCGGCCTTCTGCTCCCAGTACGCCGCGGACCTGAGGCGCCTGGGGGGGCGGGGGCGCGGGTCGGCGAGGGACGCCGCCTCGAGGAGCGCCAGCTCGTCGCAGTCCTTTGGCAGCGCGGTGGCGCCCCAGCTCTTCTCGTGGGCGTTGGCGTTCTGGCCGTCGTCGACGGAGAAGGCGAGCAGCTCCTCCGTTGGGCATCGCGTGAGGGCCGAGCTGATCCCGTCCGGCTCGAGGCGCGCAACCTTCCCCGTCCCGTGCTCGGCGAGAGCCGCCCCACCTTCCTGAAGCAACGCGCAGAACATGGCGGCGGGGGGCTGTCCAGCCAGGAACCAGCCACGGTACCAGCCTAGAGACCTCCACTTGGCAAAGCAGATAGCTGCGGCTCGCTGGGAGCGTCCTGGGCACCGCTTGGGCCGTCTTCGGCCCTCGGGGCCATCTTGGCGGCCTCCTCGGTCACTGGTGTCCCACGGCCCTCTCTCCCAGCCATCCAAGGGTCCTCTTGGGGCCGTCGCGTGCGCTGCCTGGGGGCAGCTGGATATGGGCTGAGTTGCCAGGGGGCAGCTGGATATGGGCTGAGTTGCGATCTTCCCGCAAGTTGTGGTGGCGAGGCGAGGCGAGGCGCCGACATACGACCACAGGGACGGCCCTGTGAGACCACGGCGGTTGATCCGCAGCCCGGGACGCATTTTGGATCCCTGTGTGACTCATCAGCGTGAAAGTTCGCGGAGAAGGAGGGAGGGCGACGACGACGACGACGAGGAGCAAAAACCAGGACAATTTGGCAGAAGACCTGGGGAGTACGGGGAACCCGCACATTGTGGTGTGATTCCGGGGATGCCAGCACAATCCCGTGGAACCGCCCGCTAGGTCGTTCCACACTTCTGCCTTCCTCTCCGCTCCTCTCTCCCCATTTACGGGTCGTGCGGCAAAATCGCGTCGTACTGGCTCCGCCGGTAGTTTCTGACAATGCGGGGATCGTTTAGCCTTGAACGATCGGTTGTTTCCGAAACGTCAGATCGCTCAACATCGGCCGATTCTGGGTCGCTGGCGGCGCTCAATGTTGAACGCCGGCGGCGGGGTCGCCGCCGGTCGACACGACGCGAACCTACCGCATCTCGTTTGGATACGAGTGGAACGTTTCAGGGACAAGCGCGCTCGCACCCTGTATTGCCTCTGAACACCCTTCCTGGAGCTGACAGGTCGCACAACCCGCGGAGTGCCACGATGCTCTTCAGAACGCGAAGTGTCTGCTCTGCACCCTCTTTGCCGTCCTCTTCCCCTCTCGTTCCGCTGCCGCTCGGCGTGGCGAGGGCAGAATACCGTGAAGCGGAGGCGTGCAACTAAACACGTGTAGGGAGGGGAGCTGGCTGGCCGAGGGCACGCCCCTGGTCCACCTAGCTCTAGCCTTGTGGATGCCATGGCAATGGACACTCTAGCAATCCTAACATTGAGTTGAACATGTGTTTAACATGTGTGAAACATGTTATAACAATGTTTCAAATATGTTTTCACATATTCAAGACACGTTTGAAACATGTTCTAGACAACTGGAAATTATTTGGCAGCATGCGCTCTCTCCATTAATCGACTTCCACAACTATAGCCTCGTAATCCTGCGCACCAGCGTCAATGCCAGAGGATGACAGCGGCGGCGGCGGGAGACGGCGAACAAGAAGAGTCGTATGAACTCGTTCCGCTGCCGCTGCTCCTCCCCCCGTTCCCCCTCCTCCGTGCCAGCGCTCTCGCTGCGAGAGGGGAAGGGCATAGGAAGACTCCCCTTGGAATCGGCAAAGCAGAGCGCCGATGGATCGGCGACAGGCCCCAGATAGCGAATCCGCGCGTTCCTGAGCGGGATGGGCCATCAGGCCCCGATGAATGAGCGACCAGGGGTCGGTACACTCCCCCCCGAGCCGAATCCAGGGGTCGATGCACTCCCCCCACGAGCCCCAGAGCTCTGATCAGGTCCCCCCGTCACCCCTCCTAGGGTAGCGATCTGCGCTGCTCTATCACAGGTCCCCCGTCCCCCGTGGGAGGCAACATGGCCTGCTGCGGAGCAAAGTTCCCCCCGCCCCCCTCAGGGCAGCGCTCCGCCCAGCTGCTGTGCAGATCCCGCCTGTCAGTCGTGCCCTCAAGCGGTGCTCCGCCCCAGTGGTGTGCAGACCCGTCCTGCGGGGGAGCGAGACCCTCGTATGACCCCTGGACGGGGGCCTTCCGTCACGCTGGAGGCCCGGGCCCCTCGGCCCCATCCTGCTGAGCAAGTCCCCCCGACGGCCCCCCAGGATGGCGACCAGCCCGAGTGGGGTGCAGACCCGTCCTGCGGCGCAGCAGGACCCTCCTGTCACGCATGGGTGGCGTTCCACCCCGCTGTGGACCAGGTCAGGTCTCCCCGTCCCCCAGCGTGGTGGTCCGGCCTGTTGAGCAGGTCCCCCACGCAACCTCCTGGGATGACAATATCACCTCTCGGGCGGCGATGCGCCCGGCTGTGGTGCAGGTTCCCTGTCACATGTAGGGTGACGAGCCAGCCTGCCGAGCAGGTCTCCCAGCCCTAGCAGGGGGATCGATCCTGCTGAGGAGCAGAACCCCCGCGAGCCGTCCAACTGAGGAGCAGGCCCCTCCTGTCACTCCTGCGGTGGCGGTCCGCCCTGCTGAGCAGGCCCCCCTGCCACCGCCAGGGAGGCCATCGGACTTCTGTGGGGCAGATCCCCCCCCCAACGGCTGTAACAGGTGAGGTGGCTGGGGTGGTATCGGAGTCCAGGTGGACACTGAAGAGGCATTGTCTAGCTTCGAAGGGCCACTTGATGGCGCTGCCAGAAATAAGTGCTTGCCCCGTCCGTGAAACCTACCCATGACGCCGTGAACAAACCCCCAGCGGCGCTCCGTGGTGGCGGGGTAGCCATGCTCTGAGTCTAGCCCCTCCGTCGCCTTCTCTCCTGCTTTGTGTCCCTTCCTCCCCACTCCGCTTCCCGTCCCGTCTTCTGCTGCCTCGCTCTCCTCGCCCCCCTGCCTTCTTGCCTCTCCTCTCTGACCCGTTCTTGCTCTTACCCCTTTCCTCTTTCCTCCCCCTGCCCCCTAAAACGGTGATAGCGGGAGGAGGAGGAGGAGGAGGAGGAGGAGACGGAGGAGGAGGAGACGGAGGAGGAGGAGGAGGAGGAGGAGGAGGAGGAGGAGGAGGAGGAGGAGGAGGAGGTGGAGTTCGAGGAGGAGGAGGAGGAGGAGGAGGAGGAGGTGGGCGTGGACGCCCCTAACCCCCCACCGTGGCAGACTGTGGTGCCGGACGCACTGCGGCAATGCCGGGGACGCACTGGCACTGGGGAAGGGGGGGGGGAGCGTTGCGCTGTGGGGGGGGGGGCGGAAGCGGGGCCGGGTAAGCCACGGCCGTGCCTCCCCCCGCAGGGTACGTCGACACCTGTCCCCCCCAGTTAATTGGTTGGCACCCTGAGCAAGAGCATTTCGAAGCTCGCTGCTGGCCGTCAGGCCCACAGAGGTGGATGCTCGCACCATGCCCAGCCACCCAGGAACCTTCCACGCCCCAGGGAAGTGCACTGCCTTTCATCCTCGTCCTCCTCCTCCTCGTCCTCCTCCTCCTCTCCTCGTCCTCCTCCTCCTCCTCCTCCTCCCCTCCTCCTCGCCCCCTTCCTCCTCCTGCTCCTCCTCCTCACCCCTCCTCCTCCTCCTCCTCCTCCTCCTCCTCCTCCTCCTCCTCCTCCTCCTCCTCTTCACCCCTCCTCCTCCTCCTCCTCCTCCTCCTCCTCCTCCATTCCTTCTCCTTGTAAATAACTCCTCCCTGTCGCACCTCGAGGCCTGTTTTTAGGGCGGGCCAGGCGTTTCGCCTGAGACTTCCTCACCATTTCTGACCCTGAAGCTTAACAGTTGACAACAGCTTAACAGATAGATGGCGGGTCGTTTTCAAAATATTGCTCTCGCCGTAGCGCCCGGCATATTCTTTTCATACATTTGCAAGAGCTTCACGAATTGAGGGCGGGTCGTTTTCAAAATGTGGCTCTCGCTTTAGCACCGCCCACATTCGTTTAACACTTTGCAGAAGTTTCACGGATTGAGGGCGGGTCGGTTTCAAAATGTGGTTCTCGCCTGAGCGCCGCGCACAGTTTTTGAACATTTGCAAGAGTTTCACGAATTGAGAGCGGGTGGCTTGTTTTAATGTGACTCTCGCCTTAGCGCCGCGCGCGTATTCTTGATACAACATTTGCAAAGGCTTCACGGATTGTGGGCGGTTCCTTTTCAAAATATGGATCTCGCATTAGCGCCGCCCACATTCGTTCTAAACTGTGCAACCGTTTCACGGATTGAGGGTGGTTCCTTTTCAAAATGTGGCTCTCGCCTTAGCGCCGCGCACATCATTGATGCAACATTGCAAGGGGCCTCACGGATTCCCATGATTGGACGTAACAGACATGGCGTTTCGGAAGGATTCGCGATTTTGAGGGCGCAGCAGATGCCATGATTCGCGGAGTTGAGTTCCCAGGAATGGCGTTATGGCACGATTCAGGATCGTCAAGACGCAACAATCAGGTTCATCCGTGGCGTTGGAATGCCGAGAATAATGTTTTGGCATGGTCCAAGGTCTTCAAAGGTTGTCTTCCAACGAGGCAGGTCCCTCTGTGGAAACGAACCGTGGTAGGGGCATATGAAGAGGGAGCTTGGGGGGAGGGTTTACCCCAACATCGTTGGTGACTCTTGGGTTTATACTGGTCCTCCTCCTCCTCCTCCTCCTCCTCCTCCCCGTCCTCCTCCTTCTCCTCCTCCTCCTCATCATCATCATCCTCCTCCTCCACCCTCCCACGCACAGGGGATGCGCCGCCGCCGAGCCGAAGGGGAAGCCCAGCTGGGCTGAGCTGGCGCGCAGGGTCACATCGCATGGATATGCACTGGGCGTGGTCGTTTTCATGCACGGCTTGGCGTGTGCCCACGCGGCGAAGGAGAAGGATGGCAGGAGCTGGAAGAGAATATGAAGGAGGAACACGAGCCGATGATGATGATGATGCTGATGATAATGATGATTGTCATGATGAGGATGGATGATGACGCTGATTATGATGATGATGATGATGGTGGTGGTGATGATGGTGATGGTCTTGGTGGTGATGATGATGATGGTGATGATGATGATGATGATGATGATGATGGTGACGATGACGATGACGATGATGCTGATGATGATGACAACGATGGTGATGCTGATAATGATGATGATGGATGATGACGCTGATTATGATGATGATGGTGATGATGATGGTGATGGTCTTGGTGATGATGATGATGATGATGATGATGATGATGATGATGATGATGATGATGATGATGATGATGATGGCGATGCTGATGGTGGTGATGATGGTGGATGGTGGCGATGATGATGCTTATGATGATGATCATGGTGGTGCTGATGATGCTGATGACGATGGTGATGATGCTGATGATGACAGTGGTGGTGGTGGTGATGGAGATGGTGGTGGTGATGATGACGATAAAAACAATCGGGAAGACAACGACAACAACCTCTTCACGTCTACCCCACTTTCGGCAAACACAGCCCCGCGGCAGCGGCGCTGAGCGCCAAGATCCGGTCCGGCTTGTACTTGGCGCACCACTTGCAGTGCCTGCGCTGTCCGTCCTTCTTCGTCTCCTGGCGCCAGCGCAAGCAGTTTGGCATGACAAACACGGGTCCTGGAGAAAAGGAATTCGGGACCGCTGTTCGCCATTGTCGGCTCTCCACCGGAACCAGGACAGTCAACCAGAACAGTTCAGGATGAGGAGCTGGTTCCAGAAAAAGCCCGAGGGTCTACCCGTTTCCCTCTGGACCCCTCCCCTGCATGGGCAGACACTGCAGAACGGGCCGTCACGTCTCCCCGAAACCGCTCTGGAGTCTCTGGGCCCAGGGGGGGGGCAGGCCCACGGTCATGCCCAAAACATGCCGGTCCGAGCTGCCAGGGGTTCATCTTCCGATCAGCAAGTCGGTCGGCGGACCCTCGGACGAGATAGGCTGCGCTCTGGGAATCGGAGGCCCACGTGGCCGTCCCACCGTCGCCGCGGCCTGGAAGCCAACAGACTGGATGGTGCGTGCAGGAAAAATGTGCAGCGCGCGGGTTTGGGGGCGTAAGCAATGCTGTTTGGTGCCAGCTCGGAACTGTGAGCTGTGGCCTCACCACCTTGTTACGTGCAACCAAGATGTGTGTATGTCGCCCCCCTTCCGCAACGGATCCCAGCATGAAGCATCTCCATCTCTCCCCACCCACGTTACTTACCACTTCAACCGAATTATGGCCTCGAAAGTGGCATCACACCAAGGAAAGCCCAAACAGTGGCTTCCCTCTATACGGCAGACATCATGCTTGCCCGCCCAGGCTGCAAGCCATGAGATACTCGTTGCTCTCACGCCTTCTCGTCGTTGCCGTTCCCCTTCTTTCCCCTCCTCTGGCTTCTCCTGATCCTTCTGCTCCTCATACTCATCCTGGTGCTTCTCTTCCTCCTCTTCCTCCTCCTCTTAGTCCCTCATCCTCCTCTTCTCCTCGCCCCTGCTCCTGCTCCTCCTCCTCTACTCCTCTTCCTGCTCCTCCGCCTCTTTCCCTTTCTCCTGCCCGTGCGCCCATGCCGATTGCGCAATAAACGATGTGCCGAACCCTGCAGCTGCCGTCAGTATCTTCTAGGGCGCCCATCGCCGGAGGGCTGAAACGTATACAGCTCAATCGGAAGGGATGTGAGGGCGGGGCGGGACGCCAAGTGTTGCGCGATGGGGCACAACATTGATCTTCGTTATACGCGTTCGACTGTCTGCTTGCACTCTCTACTATACGCGTTCGACTGACTGCTTGCACTCTCTGTGTGGCAAACACTACCATACACACACGCACGCACGCACGCACGAGCACGCGCACGCGCACACGCACACGCACACGCACACGGACACGCACACGCACACGCACACGCACACGCACACACCCACGCACGCACGCACGCACGCACGCACGCACGCACGCACGCACACGCGCACACGCGCGCACACGCGCACACGCGCACACGCGCACACGCGCACACGCGCACACGCGCACGCGCACACGCGCACACGCGCACACGCGCACACGCGCACACGCGCACACGCGCACACGCGCGCGCACACGCGCACACGCACACGCACACGCGCACACGCGCACACACGCACACGCGCACACACGCACACGCGCACGCACGCACGCACGCACGCACGCACACACACACGCACGCACGCACGCACGCACGCACACACGCACACACCCGCACACACCCGCACACGCACACACACACGAACACACGCACGCACACACACACAAACACACACACACACACACACACGCACACACACACACACACACCCGCACACACACACACCCGCACACACACACACACACTCACACACACACGCACACACACACACACACGCACGCACGCACGCACACACACACACACACACTCTACCTCTCTCGTATAATATACAACACCTTTAATCCCACCAGCCCTTTGGGTGAGGGTGGTCTAGCGATATCCTTATTTCCTCTTCCGAAGCCGTATTCCCTTCGGGGAGGGTGCCCTCCCCCTCCACTCCCGGAGGTGTTTTTTCAGGGAGCGCGACGATGCAGAGTGTCTTTTGTTCACCCAAGGTGGCTCCCAGAAGGCCGCCGATGCTCCTACATGGCCTCCAATGCAGCTCCATGTAGACGAAACTGGTTCAAACTAGCTTCCGACATACCTCCAAGAGGCTCGACGAGGGCCACAAGACGGTTCCAAGTTCTCTCGGAGCCCTCTAAGGAACCCCGCCCAAAAGGCCCAGATCCTTCAACAACCTGAGGAAAATCAGTGATGCTTGCCTTCTCGCGTTTTTGCTTCCGATTCGCTTTGGAAGCCTCAAGATGGCCCCAATATGGCCCAAGGGAGGCCCAAGAGGGGCTCAAGAGGCCCCCCCAGACGGCGGCCTCAAGAGCGCCTAATAGCGGCCCAAGAGCGCCCCAAGAGGCAATTTTAATGGCCCCGGGTGGGACGGGAAATCGAGGACCCCCCCCTCTTTTGATCGACGCCCTACAAGATCGCCCCAAGAGGCCGTACAGGGCTCCCAAGATGGCCCCACGAGAGCCCCAAGAGGGCCCCAAGAGGGCCCAAGGGGGACCCAAGACGACCCCAAGACGGCCCCAAGAGCGCCCCGTTATCGCCCCACGAGGGCCCCACAAGGCGGTTTGCCTCCTCCCCCCCCCTCCTCCCTTCGCCCCCCCCGCGGGCCCCAGGGATGGCCCGAAGAGGCCCTCCAAGGCCGCAACCTTGCTCCCAGAGATCTCTCTGCTCCTCCTGGTTGCCCGCCTTGTTTCGCTACAGTAGGAGCCCGACCACAAGAACCTTCCACAAGAAGCCCAACCCAGAGACCCCAGGACGTCCATCGATTTTTTTTTTGGTGTGGGGACGCCCCGCCTTCCAGAGAAAAACCATCGAAGCCCAAGAAGCCCAGGGCACCCCGGAGGCAAGCGGGGTGCTTCTCGCCAGGGGCCTCCCCTGCAGGACCACTCCGCGCGGGGGAGGGCACGAGCCCCGGGGAGGCGCCCGCAGCTCGCGCCGTGCGCAGACGGCTCCCGGCTCCGCCGGGGACGCCCGCACGCCCGGCCCGCGTGGGCCCGCGTGAGTGCGAGAGGAGAGGCCCCTGCGCGCGCACGCCTGATCGGTCCTTGCCGGCGCCACTCGCCCAGAATCGGGCCGACGGAGAGGGAGGGGGGGGGGGGGGGCAAGCGGAGGAGAGGGATCGGGCGGCGCAGTTGCCAAGGGTGTCCGCCCAGGCAGGTGGCGCTGAGAAGCGGCAGCGTGCTGAAAACCCGAACGGCCTCGAACGGCCAATGCACAACATCCAGCACAACATTAGAAGGGCGGAAGAAGGAGGCCGGGGGAGGGCGGTCTGAAGTATGCCAAATGACTCAAGAGCCCACTGCAAGGGTACCTCCTACCGCTGGACTCTGGAAGGTCGCTGAGAAATTGGAGCCTGCCCGGCGGGAGAGCCCGACACATGCACGCATGCAAGTACAAGATGACTTGACCTAACTACTCCTGTACACAATATCTACTCTGCCTACTCTTCCTCGGCATCTCCCTCTCTCTCTATCCCTCTCTCTCTCGCTTTCAAAACTCGACTCTTCCATCTCCAATTTGACATCTCTAATATCTCACTACTCTGCTCATTTTGTCTTCATTCTCGACTCGGTCTGCTCTCTATCTCTAACCTCCACTTCTACTCTCTTCTCAACTCTGCTGTGTAATCGCTGACACGTGCTCTCTGCTCTCACTCTCTCTAATGCTGGGCCCGGAGCGGGAACCAGGAACATCCAAGAGCAAAAGAACCCAGCCGCCAACCGAAATCGGCCTAGAGACATACCCAGGTACCAGAGAATTGGGAAACCGGCCACCCACCGAAATCGGCTGGGCACTTTCGCCTGAACCTGGACCCAGGGACCCTGGCACCTACCCAAATTGGTCCGGTACTTTCACATAATCCTTCTACTCTAGACCTCCTTCGCTGCAAACACTGATTAGGAAACTCCGCTATAGGACCCTTTCAGTGCGAACACGAACTACTTGGAGAAAGAAAGCTCTCCAGACGACAAGCAGACACTTGCCATGGAGACTGGAACGTCTTGATGCCGAGGACTCTATAAATATTGTGGGGCGCCCGTTGGCCATGGAATCTCATCAGCCTCTGAAAACGATGCCACCCTTGATAAGGACAACCTGTCCACTGCACTCGTGCCCCCGCCCCGCTCCTGGAAGCAAGGACCTGTGAGGGGAAGAGAAAAGGGCGCGGCAACAGGCCAACGCAAACTAAACCGCCCAGGGCTGCTCGAGCGCTGGACCAAAATGCCAAAACTTGTTCCACGGATCCTGAACATCCCTGGCGTTATTGAAGGGGCCCACAAACACACAAATAATAACACACAAATAACCAGGTTCCCCATATTTTCCTACATTTTCTGGGTTTTTGTCTTCCCCCCCCCCGCACTATCCATATTTTCCAATATTTTCTTGGGGGTCGACGATTAATTTTGTCTGTGTGTGTTGTTTCCCCTCCTGAGTTATTTCGAAGGACACAGCTCCGCGTGTGCGGTACCGTCTACGTTTCCCTCCGTCACTCTGAAGACATGTCGGCTCATCCAGTTGTTCGTCCGTGTCGTGCATTTTGAGGCTGTTGTCCCCTACTTCTCCTTCTCTTCATTCCCCTCAGCCTGCTCATCGAATGCTCTGAGAGCATATGTACATGCACTCTGTTCGCCGACTGATCTAAACAGCGTATGCATTCGAAGCGTGCACCCGCCCTGTAATATCCATCCAACCGCTGCCAACCGACACAGCGTGCACGCAAAGGAAGGGCAACGCAATCGCAGGCGAACATTGCACAATATAGGCCTCACAAGTATAAGGTAAGACGTTGTTAATGCCGTCATGCTTATTTGCAAATATGCGCACGTGTCCCACAGCCCTTTGGTCCCCCTGCTCCACCTCGTCCTCCTTGCCCTCATCATCTTCGGCATCCCTTTGCATCGTCCTTGTCCTTATCCAGAAGTCAGTCCTCCTCCTCCACACTTTCTCGTCGTCGCCGCCGTAGTAGTCCTACTTCCTTGCCCTCGTCATCTTCGGTATTGCACCCCCCGCATCGTCCTCGTCCTTTTCCAGCCATCAATCCTCCTCCTAGTCTCCACGTCCTGGTCGTCGTCGCCGTAGCAGTCCTCCTCCCCTCCTCCCTTTCCTCCTCCTCCTCCTCCTCCTCCTCCACCTCTTCCTCCTCCTCCTCCTCCTCCTGCTCCCTCCTCCTCCCCCGCGTTCTCCCGGCTTCCCCTCCCATCCCCTTCCGCCTTCTCCTCTTCCTCCCCCATCTCGCTCATCTGCCCTCTCCTCCCCCGTCCTCCCCCTCCTCCCCTCCTGTCACCCGCCCTACCTCGCCCTCCCGCCGCTCGTCCTTCCTAGAGGAGAAGAGCAGCTGCCAGCTGCATAGACATAAACTTTGGAGGTCTGCGCGAATTTCTTGGATCTGCGCTGGACCCCCCCCTGGCGCGCGGAACGCGCCAGGTGCGGCGCCAGTGGAGCCTTTTTGGGGGGAGGGGGGAAAACGCCGATGCAAGAAATCCGCGCGGACCTCACCGAACGTGGATGTTTATGGAGCTTCTGGTGTTTCTTCGACTTTCTCCTCTGGTTAGGCGTTGCCTCATGGGGGGGTCGATCACCGGGGGGGAGGGGAGAAACGTCCACCTTTCGTGCTCCTTTTGGGCCCCAGGTGGCCCCTTCGGGGCCCCTGAGGTGGGCGCACACGAGGTGCACCTGATCGCCCCCCCCCTTGACCAGAAGAAAAAGCAACGTTTACAAACATGGACTTTTGGCGCTTCGCGCGAATTTCTTGGATCCGCTCTGGACCCCCATCCCTGGCACGCGAAACGCGCCGGCGGGGGGGGGGGGCCCAGCGCGGATCCGGGAAACCCGCGCGGAACGCCAAAAGTTTGTGTGTGCATGTTTGCTCTTATTCCTCTTCTTCTTCGGACCACGCGACGGCCGATCCGGATCCCTGGCCCCCCCTCCCCCGGCTGCTCCGTGTACTCGGCCGGGAGCAGGTTGAGGCTCGCGCCGTCCTCCCCGACGTACTCCCAGGACGGGTCCTGCCAGCGCGGCGGCGCGGCGGCGCGCCCCACGCCCCCGGGCGGCGTGGGCGGCGTGGGCGGCGGAGCCCTCTCCCAGAAGCGCGGGCGTCCGATGCTGCCTCGCCGCCCCCTCCGGTCCGTCCACTCAGTGCCCTCGGGCTCCCCTGCCCTGTCCCCTCGCCCTCGCTTCCCTCCCCTTCTGCTCCCCCTCCCCTCCTGCTCCCCTCCCTCTGCTTGCCGCTGTGCATGCTCTCCTCGTCGTTCTCCTCCTCCTGCCTCCCTCCCAACCCTCCCCCGCCACCTCGCCCGCTGCTCCCGCGCCTCCTCCCCTTCCCCGTGCCCTCCCATGCTTCCCCACAGTGGCACAACAGGGGTACTGCCCTCCTCTCTCCCCCGATACTCTGTCGTGCAGGGGCGCCAACCCCTCTCGGATCTAAGTGTGCTCTACACACACGCACACATCCACACACACACACCTATATCTCTCTCTATATATATATACAGTTGTATACTGATATATTAACTATACACATGCCAGCACTAACACGCACATGCAAGCACACACTCACACACACACGCACGCACACGCACGCACGAACGCACGCAACAGTTACACACAAGCACACAACAAACACACACACGCACACGCGCACATACAATCACACACACAGACACACGCGCACACACAAACTACACACAACATAATTCAAATGCTGTGCGTTAATCGTACTTGTTCCATCGAACCGCTTTCGGTACTAAACATGCGCTGATAAACCCTACGCAGGTTCAAACAACGTCGACATGTGAATACCGCTCCGCCCTTCTCTGGGGCGGTCTAGAGAGGACGGGATGAGCAGCCCCCGGATCGACCCCAACTGCAGCGTTAGCCAGATTTCCAAAAGCGTTGCTCCCGTCTTGCAGATGTGGGTTCTCGTCCCAGCGCGGGCCACATCTGGATCCAGTTCGTTCCTGGTCGTTGCTGTTACCCTCCTTTCCAGCCTACGCCTTCCCTTGGTCCTCCTGCTCCTCCTGCTCCTTCTTCTGCTACGCCTTCCTCATCATCCTGCTCTTCCTCCTGCACATCTGCCACATCCTCCTCCCCGTCCAACGTACAAGGCCACCCCTTTCCGACTGCGCATCACGAGATGAAGTCAATTTGGGACCAAGGTAACTGTAGGACAACCCCAGCCAGCGGGGGGTAGAAGGTCAGATCGCGCGAGGGGGCGGCAGGAAGGGGGTAGCGTGTCAGATATTAGGGGAACAACAAGTGACATAAACATAAACACTCGGAGGTCCGCGCGGACTTCTCGGATCGGCGCTGGGGCCCCCCGGCGGCGCCTCCGGCGCCGATCCGAGAAATCCGCGCGGACCTCCGAGTTTTCATGTTTATGCCACCTTTTGTTCCCCTGGGTATGGCGCGAGCGCACCCAGCTCGTCCACCGCTCCTCTCCTCCTCCCCCCTCGCCGCGCACACTTTTTTTGGTCTGCGGGGCGAGAGCGAACCTCTTCCGCTAAAAGCTGGGCGGGCTACGCCCAGCTTTAATGAGGGAGAGAGGGAACAGGAAGGCACCCCTCCCCGCGCACACGCGTGGGCAGACGGGTCCAGATACTTGCCCGCAGGAGAGCACGAGCCGCGGCGCAGATCGAGGGTGCTCGACACCGTGCCCCTCCGCCCTGCTGCGACCGCCCCGCCTCGGCTCGATCCAACCCCCGAAGGCTCCTCGCCATCCCCTCCTCCACCTCCCCCTCCTCCTCCTCCTCCTCCTCCTCCCCCTCCTCCTCCTCCTCCTCCTCCTCCTCCTCCTCCTCCTCCTGCTCCTCCTTCTCCTCTTCCTCCTCCTCCTCCTCCTCCTCCTTCTCCTCTTCCTCCTCCTCCTCCTCCCCCTCCTCCTCCTCCTGCATCTCCTCCTTCACCTCCTCCTTCATCTCCTCCTCCCACCTGTACTCACCGCCGTGCCGGACGCTGGCACCCGTGCTGCCCCGAGCGCCATCGCCCGACGCAGCCCATGCGGTCCGGAGCTCTTGCTCCGCCCGCCTCGGCGGCGGCCCGGGCGGCGCGCCGTGCCCCGCGAGCTGGGGCACGGCGGGCTCGGAGTCCCGACACGGTGCGGTGACAAACCGTGCGGTGACCTCGACATCCCCCATGACCTCACCGCACGGCCCGTCAACGCACGGCTGTGGGGCCTCGGAGACCCCAGTCGCCCAAGGCGTCCTCGGAGAACGACCCCAGGCCCAGAACCGTGCGGTGACCCCTAGTGCCCACCGGCTCACCACACGGAGTGGCTTGGGACGGGAGCGGCCAAGCGGGGGGTGTCCAGGAGGAGGTGGGTGCAAATCACGACCAGCGGCATGTGCGAGGCCCAGCTGGGGGGGCCAGGGACGTGATGAAATAAGAAGAGGCGCCCTGAAATCTGGGGACATCTCATGGTCCACGCGCCATGATATCCCCCCCCCTTGAAGAGAGAGGGGGAGGAGGAGGAGGAGGAGGAGGAGGAGGAAGAGGAAGAGGAAGAGGAGGAGGAGGAGGAGGAGGAGCAGGAGGTGGAGGAGGAGGAGGAGGAGGAGGAGGAGGAGGAGGAGGAGGAGGAGGGGAAGGTGGAGGAGGAGGAGGGGGAGGAGGAGGAGCAGAGGGAGGGTCGAGCACCCCCCTAGCCATCACCCCCCTCTATTGGCCGCCCCCGAGGCAAGGCTCGGGACGCTGGCGCCTGGGGGCCGGGCGTCGTGCCCGGCGTGTCGCGCCGAGGCGTGCTGGCGTGTCGCACCGGCGGCGCGGCGCGAGGGGCAGGGCCAGCATCGGCGGCGCAGGGCAGCCCGCGAGGGACGCCCCCGAGCGATAGGTCGGGGTGGGCGCCTCCCTCTAGGGCAGGGACCGACCGTCCCGGCATTCCTTGACTGCCTACCAGACTTCTGTTGTTCCCATCCTACTTGAGGGCCACATCCCAGAAATAATTTCGAGCACCCGGGAAAGTGTCAAAAGAGTGCCGACAGAGTGTCGAAAGAACGGGGGCTGCGATCTGCGCAACTGTCGCCACTTTCGTGGGCTCCTGGGAGGCCCAGCGGAGGTGGGTCCCACGCGGATCACCTCGAGGCACGAGGGACGCCCCCGAGCGAGGCCAGGATGGGCCTCTCTCTCTCGAGCAGGGGCCGGCCGTCCCGGTATGCCTGGACTACCTACCAGACCACCCCAACCCAACCCGAAGATTTATGTTGCTCCCATCCTACTTCAGGACCACATCCCAGAAATAATTTCGAGCACCCGGGAAAGTGTCAAATGAGTGTCGAAACAGTGTCGAAGCAGTGTCTCCCAGGGCCCGACACGTGGAAACCCTGGAGTTTCGGTACTTTTTTGGGCGCTCGAAATTCTTCCTGCGATCAAAGCTAAAATAGGTTGGAGCATCATAATACCAGACCGCCCCAACCCAACCCGAAGAGCCTATTTTCGGGTTGGGGGGGTACTGATTCCACACGTGTATTTTTTCACTGTTCCCCGCCCCCTCCCCCCCCCCCCCGAAATGGAGGGCGAATTGAGGCCTTCGGGTTGGGTTGGGGTCGTTTGGTGGGCGGTGATTCCTGTGGTCCTACCACGAAAGTTCTCAGAGCCCAAACATGTCCTGAGAACAAGAGCAATGTTCTTAGAGAACGTGAGCCCGACGTGTGGAAACAAGGCAATCTCAACCAGAAACGCTCTGTAAGAACACTTCGTGGAAACCACCAAAGGTTCGTAGAACATTGTTTGGTAGGGTTAAGTCGGGCCTGTCCCCCTACTGGGGGATTTTCGATGGAACATAGAAAATACACAAAAAGATGTCCCAAGAAGGTCAACCAACTACTCAAAAAATAGGTCCAGACAATTTTTGGATTATTGTCTGACTATTTGGGGGGGTATTTCTTATGTTTCGTCGAAAACCCCCCTGTAGGGGGACAGGCCCGACTCAATGGTAGGGCTATAGGCGAGGGCGGACGCTTCGCCGCACGGCCTCGCCGCCACCACCGCCGCGCAGTCTCCGGGGCAGCCGCGACGCCCCTCCCCAAAGATCCGACGTGTTGAAAGGATCCAGGCGGAGGCTTTTCGCAGTTTTCGGCCTCGAGGGGCCCTCGCCGGGCCCCGGGACCGTCGAAAAACGACTCAGGATGCAAAGCCGGTCCTGGGGAATGGGTCGAGACTCCCGGGGACCCCGCATTGCAGAAATCACAACGCCGGATCTCTGGGTTCTGCTGTCCTCCGGCGTGTCGTCCTCTTGCCCCTGGTCCCCCTCCTCCTTCGATCGCCTGTCCTCGCACCGCTGCCTGGGTCACCGGCCACCTCTCGCGGCTGCGGGTCACATGGGGCCCCTCGCGCTCTCGGGGGCGTACGCCTCCCGCTCTTCTCGTCAGGTCCTCTCTCTGGATGTTTCCTCCCTGGCCCCTACGGTCAGGAGCCTCGGCTCCGCGTGTCGCGTCGGCGGCCCTGGCGACACGCGGCGCCGTGCAGGAGCATCGCGTGTCGCGCTGGAGAGTAGTGGGCAAGAGCCGGCGGCGCGAGACGCTGAGCTAGAGTTCCTGGCCGTATGCTCCTCCTCACGGCCCTCCTTGCCCTACTCGGGCCCAGAGTGGAACCCAAGCGCTCCGCGCGGCGACGTGAAGCGAGGCGGCGAGCAAGATGGCAAGGAAAACGAGAGAGAGAGAGAGAGTGGCATCGAAGACCTCGACGCGCTCCCAGAAGTCCTTCCGCGCTTCCTCGTGAGCGTTTTCTTCTTCGGCGTTTTGACATTGGGCGGAGAGGGGGGGGAGAAGGGGGGGGGGGTCTGGCTCCAGACCCCTGCTGAGTGCGACTGCTTGCTGGAGTGCGGCCTCTGGGGGAGACCCCTCCCGCTCGAAACGGGCACCAGAAAAACAGCCAAGACCTACTCCATGGGGGGGGGGCCAGAGATCCGATGTCGTGTTTTTGTCGATACGGGGTCCCTAGAAGTCTCGACCCATTCCCCAGGACCGGCTTTTCATCCCGAGTCGTTTTTCGACAGTCCCGGGGCCCGGCGAGGGCCCCTCGAGGCCGAAAACTACGAAAAACCTCGATACGCCGAAAAACTACGAAAAACCTCCGCCTTGACTTTTTCGATGCGTCGGATCTCTGGGCCCGCGCCGAATCGGCAGAACGAGACACATAAAAAAAACCGACCGCCTCCCCGGCAGAGCGGCCCCCCCCCCCGAGCCGCGCGCGCGCCGCCCGCGCCTTTTTTCGCTCCCCCCCCCCTGGCCTTAGGCCGGGCCTGTCCCCCCCTGCAGGGGGCTCTGGGGCGAAAGCTTACAAAAGACTCCGAAACATTACCCCCGAAGGCTCCGCAAAGCATCAGAGCATCGTCTCCGGACCTATCTCTGGACTGCTGCTTCGGAAGCTTCCCCCTGTGGAGGGGGCAGGCCCGACTTTCACCCTACACGCCCGCCGAGGCCCGAGGCCCCCGGGGGCTGCTGCCGGCGTGCCCACGCAGGCGGCAGGCACGCCCCGCCGCGTAAGGGCGCGCCCCGCGCGCGCGAGGGCGCGCCCCCGTCCGCACCGCAGGGGGCGGGCCTCCGAGAGGCCGGCCTCCCAGGGGCGCGCGGCAGCGCCCGATCGGGGGCAGGCGCCGCGGAGCATCGCTTTCGAGCAGGGGCCAAGCGTCCTGGCAATGGCTATAGGCCTAGCACGGAGTGTTCCCTTAGAGAACCCAGCGGTGTTCGAAGAACAAGAGCGGTGTTCTTAGAACATTGGCCCGAGGTGGTAAACCAAGACAGTCCTGGCCAGGCATGTTCTGAGAACCTTTCGTGGAAACCACCAGAGGTTCTTAGAACATTGCTTGGTAGGGCTAATAGGCGAGCCGGGACGCTTCGCCGCTGCTGGACTCTTTTGTTTTTTTAAAAGCCGCTCAGAAGGGAGAGATGGCCAGCGTGTCTTGCGCAGCCTGGAGGACCACAAAGGCGAGGATCACGGAGAGGTCGATGCCGAAGATCGGCGGCATCCAGCCTCGGAACAGGTTGAGGTAGGGGTCGGTGAGCTGTATCATCGAGTAGAAGGGCTGGCGGTAGGGGTTGATGTTCGGGAACCACATGATGGTGATGCGAAGGACGAGCATCGCCATATAGATCTTGCAGAAGTTCAGCGTGCTGAGCCGCATCATGAGGCCCAGATTGGATGTGGAGAACTTCTCGAGCACGGCGACGCATTTCTGGAACCCGGCGGGGAACGCGCTGATCACGCCACTCGTGGTGGCGCAGCCAAGCAATGGGCGCCGGCCTGCTCCGAGGCCCCCCCCACAGACGACGCGACAGTGCCCCACGCTCGAAGACTTGCCGCCTCCCATCGGCCCTGGCCCGTGGCAGGTCGCCCGTCGACCGTCGACCTTCCCGAGCTGCCGGCCCTTTGGGCCTCTTGAGCCTTGCCCCACAGGGTCCAGAGTTTTCGGCCCGAGCCCCTGGTTCGTTCCGAGTCGCTGGGGCCTGAAAAGCAACCTCTGGACTCCCGCGCGTGCGACAAATATTTCACCTTGCTCCTGCCCGCAGGGCCCAGAGGCCTGGCGGGCCATCAGGCCCCTATCGGCGATCAATGGGCGGTTGGGGGTCGATTGTCTGAAGATTCCCCAAAACAGCGCTTGCAATCGAAAGCGGGGACGATAGCGAAAATACCTGGCAGTGCAACATCGTCACCACGCGTCGTCGCTAACTCGAGGGCGTGTCACCAGCATCGTCATCATCAATCCCATCGCACTTGCCAGCAGTTGGTTTTTCTCCCCCAAACCCAACATCCTTGTCACCCGAAGGGTGGTCGTATAGGTGTGTATACAAACATATGCATCTACAACAAAGACTGCAACACATAGATGGCACAACATTGATTGCACCACATCTATTGCACCACATCGCATCGATTGCGAGAAACACACTGTTAGGGGTCCACGCTGGCTAATATATGTATGTACCTATACACAACAACTCACAGCTGAGCCTGCTTCCACCCTAACGTTCGTCGCTCCTGAGGGGGGGCAGAACAGGAGTGGGGGGACAACAATGTACCAATATCGCAACTCCCCAGACCTCTCCCAGGGTGCATACTGACAGTCCAGCCGTGGCGACGAGGGCTCTCCAGGACGAGCAGCGGCATCAGTATCTCTTCCTCCTCTGGAGTAGGAAGACTCAAAAGGGCCAGGATCGTCGTCTGGCTTTCGGGTCAGAGCTTGGGTCTTTGATGTTGTTTGGGATGATCTGTGCACCGCGGGACGCCTCTCGGCGAGGAGCAGCTGCTGAAACATATCCCGAGGCAGGAACACCTCCAAGTGAAATCCGTCGATCCCTGGAGGGGGCTGCAGCAGGTGCCTCCGCTGTGCCCGCCGCGGCGGCGAGGCAGGGACGCCAGCAGGCTCGCCACCTAGAGGTCTCCTAAATGGGGTCCGAGCAGATGGGGTCGGAGGAACGTGCCGCATCGCCGATGCATCGGCGATGCGCAGGCGATGCCTCGGCGACGTCGGCGGTGCATCGGCGACGCCAACGCGGATAGCATCGGGCTCGACATCGATAGAAGAGCAAAGCACAGCATGAACTTAAACTTTTGCTGGTCCGCCTGGATCTCTTGGATCCGCGCGACCCCCCTCCCTGGCGCGCGGAGCGCGGCGCCGCTGGTGGGGCCCTGCGCGAATCCAAGAAATCCGCGCGGAGCGCCAAAAGTCTACGCTTCTGGCGAGGCTTCTTCTTCGAGCCGAGCCGCACCGACGACGCACCGGCGCCGCGGCGCGGTCTTCCGACCCCGCATGCGCGGACCTCCTTGGGGAGGCCTCCTCCTCCTCCTCCTCCTCCTCCTCCTCCTCCTCCTCCTCCGCTGCACCGCGGCCGCGGCGGCGGCCAACCCGCGATGTCCCGGCGCCGCGCGGGGTCGTGCCGCGGCCGCCGGCTCGGGAGCAGGGCTCCGCGTGCGCGGCGGGGCCCAGGCGCCACCGAGGGCCCTGGCGAGGGCGCGGGGGCTCGGGCGGCGACGACGGCCCCTGGAGCGCCAGACCGAGATCTCCGACGAGCCAGCGAGGTGAACTTTTGGTCGCAGCGTCGAGCCGCAGGGGCTTTCAAACCTCTTCTCGTCGGCCCTCGGCGGCTTTCCAGCCTCGGGGGTGCTCGCCAGCACCCCACGCCTCGTCGAGAGCCGTCTCGCTGGGTGCCCGGGTCGTGCCGGGGGACCCCTGGAGGCTAGATCTGTGCCTCCTCCTCCTCCTCCTCCTCCTCCTCCTCCTCCTCCTCCCCCTCCTCCTCCTCTCCTCCTCCTCCTCCTCCTCCTCCTCCTCCTCCTCCTCCTCCTCCTCCTCCTCCTCCCCCTCCTCCTCCTCTTCCTCCTCTTCCTCCTCCTCTTCGAAACCGCCACGGCGACGGTCTCTGGCGCACCAGGCCCAGATCTCCGACGACGCCCCGACTTCGGCTCCGCCGCACTCCAGGCGATCTCGTGGGCAGGGCAGACCTGCCCGGCCCACCGTGCAATCTCCTGTGATATCGATATCCGCCTTATTTGGCCGTCGCTACTTCAATGCGTACCCTTGCGGATATATATATATATAGAATACACTAATAGAACAACATGTTAACACATTAATGCGTTAATATGTTGATATATTAATATATGTATATATGAAAATAAGTATGCCAATATATTAATATATCCGCTCCACGTCTCTGAAGCGGAAATGATCGCATCGTTTGGGGTGCATTTCCAAGGCAACTGTAGGTCGGAAAATCAGCCAACATACGGCGGATCCGAAGTCAGTCGGGCAGGTGGTATGGGGGGCGCCCTGAATGAGGGGTGAAGAACAAGGCCCTAAAGGGGCATTTTACGGCCTCTTTTGGTTCCCTGCTGGCTCCAACTGGGGTCCTGAAGTGCCCCTTCAGGGCCCTTGTTCACCCTCCCATCTAGGTCACCCCTCCATTACCACCCGGCGGAGTCATGGTGTGATTTTCTAGGTCCGGCAATTTCCTGGATTTCGACCTCCAGGCCCGCTACCAAACCCGGCCCTAGACCATCAAAACGGAGCCAGGACGAAGAAACTACCTCTGAGGAAGGGGTTGGGACCTCTGAGAGAACGCGTTTCACGGGCGGTCGCCTTGGGAACATTCGGCGGCGCATTTCGAACCGGGAGAGGCCCCCGCCCCGCCCACCCTTCGGCGCCGTCGATCAAAACGGGGGGGACTCCCCTCCCCCCCAAGCCCCCTCCCCACCCGAACTCCCCCCCTTCTCCCAGGGGGCGGGGGGGGGGTTGAACCCCCCCCCTCCCTCGGCGCCGGCGCCGGCGGCCGCCAGCAGCGCCGATGGCGGGGACGCAACGACGATGACCAGAGGCAATCCAAGAGGGGGCGGGGGTTCAAAATCCCCCCCCTGCGCCGAGGGGGGGGGGGGGGGGGGGGGCGGTTCAAACCCCCCTTCCCCCCTGACGCCGGCGCCTGCGCCGGCGCTGGCGGCGGCCAGCAGCGCCGGCGCTGGCACCAGCGACGGCGGGGACGCAGCGACAGTGACCACCACTACCACCACCGCCACCAGACCACCACCACGACCTCAAGCCACCACCACCACCACCAGCCCACCACACAACCACCACCACCACCACAGCCACCACCACCACCACCACCACCACAACTCACCATCACCACTATCACCACAAAAACCAACACTACCACCACCATCACAATCTACCACGCCACTACAACCACCACCACCAAATCCACCACCGCTACCTGCAGCACAACCCACAACAAACCACCGCAAACCACTGCACGACCACCACCACCACAAACCGCCACCACCACCACCACCACCACCTCCACAAACCACCGCCACCACCACAACCCACCACCACCACCACCACCACAAACCGCCACCACCACCACCACAACCCACCACCAACACCACAACCACAAACCACCACCACACCACCACCACCACCCCACCACCACCACCACCACCACCACCACCACCACCACCCACCACCACCACCACCACCACCACCACCACCACCACAAACCGCCACTTCACCACCACAACCACCACCACCACCGCCACCACCACCACCACAACCCACCACCACCGCCACCACCACCGTCGTCCTCGTCGACGCTCCCCGCCGCCGCCGCCCGCCGCCGCAAGCGCCGGCGCAGGCCCAGAAAAGGAAATCGTCGTCCCCGCCGCCGCCGCCAACCGCCGCCGACGCAGGGCGCTGGCCCGAGGAGAGGGAGAGAGGAGAAGTAGGGAATGGGGGGGGGTTCGAACCCCCCCCCCTCCGTCACGGGAGGGGGGCAGAATTCGAACCCCCCCCTTCCCTTCCATCCAACCCCCCACCCCCCCTCCAAGCGACCACAGAACGCGCTGTTTCGGACCTGTGGGCTTATGATGTTCCAGCCTATGTTAGCCTTGATCGCCAGAAAGAATTTCGAGCGCCAAGAAAATGCAAGTACCGAAACTTTAGGTTTTCACGTGTCGCGCCCTGGGAGGCGATACTCGTTCGACACTTCGCTAGCGTGTCGGGTAGACACTGTCTGGGTGCTCGACAGTATTTCTGGGATGTGGTCCTTGAGTGCGATGGGAACAACATAACTCAGGGCAGCGCGTTGAACAAATCATGCTAATGTCTGGGGGGGAAGGGAGTCCGATACCGCTGGTCGTCCTGGCGAGCCCCCGTCGCAACGACTGGATTCTTCTTGAGGTTCTGGTCAGAATGTTCTCTGGGAGAGGTCCAAGGAGTAGCAGTACGGGCATCTTTTTGCCACCCCAACCAATGCAGCGCTGAGGACAGATCAGATCAAGTCCGAAAAAAGAGCTGACTGTCCCAAGTGGCCGGGGGTGGCAATTCCACTGTCGGGCCGGAATGCAAGTCCGGGAAGGTCCGCTCCCGCTTGTGTGGCTGATTGCAGGCCAAGCTTACTATCAGCTCCTAAAGCGTCAGGTGCCGGTAGGAGACTAGGCCGAGACGGGCGAGGCAACTGTGAAACTCGAAGGCGGGATGAGGAAGGACGACCGGAGCAGACGAAGAGAGGAACGGGGGTAATGGAGAACCAGGGAATCGGGATCGGGGCGCGGGGGTACTGGGGAGAACGTGGGAGCAGGCAGGAGGGAGAAGGGAAACTGGGAGGAGGGCAACAGGACGTGGAAGGAGTGCAAAAATGCAAAGCGGCAGCAGGAGCAGGCAGGAAGAACCAGGAGTAGCCAGAAGGCTTCAGAAGGCACCTCGTGCCCAGTCCACGGCGCCACGGCCGACGGGCAACTACAACTTCCTACGATTGAGCTCGCGACAGCTGGGGCACCCAGGGGGTCGGAATGCTCGCTTGTTGAAGCTGATTTTGAAGCTCTTGCTTGTCACCCAGGGGTGAGCATGTATCTGCCAGGTGGCGACCGATCGCCGCGGCGGTCAGCCCGCAACGCGCGCACAAACGAGATGTAAGGAGCCGAACTCTATACACCGACGCTTTTTCCGGCCCCGCACTGAAACTCGCACAGGAAAGCGGATCCTGGTGCATACGGGATCCTGGTGTAAACATTTTTGTTGCTTCCTCGGGAAAGCGGGGAAACAAAGATACACCACACCACCCCGACGTCGTCCCCGACCCTACAAAAAAATCCTGGAATGGAAAAACCGCCCACCACTGGTAATGTATATGCTCCAGTTTCCGAGAAGTGACCACACACCACACAGGCCCACATCCGATGGCTCGAGTGCAGTCTGGTGGCGCCCACACGTGCCTCGCGCCGCAGCTCACGCACCGCGACGGGAGCAGGAGCGGGAGGAGAAAGAGAGGAGGAAAGACAGCAAAGAGAGGAAGATAAGGAAGATAAGGAAGAGGAGGAGGGGAGGAGGAGGAGGGGGAGAAGAGGGAGAGGATGAAGGAGGAAGGGGAGAGGGGGGAGGAGCGGGAGATAAGGAAGAGAAGGAGGAGGGGGAGGAGAGGGAGGCGTATGAAGGACAGCTCTCCCCAAGATGTCTGATCCGATCGGTTACCGCAGCCCGCCTTCTCAAAGCGCGACGACCTGTCCTCGGAACGGCCCTGAATCGAGAAACTGGCGCTGACGGCCCCGCAACATGGAAGCCGCAATGCGAGACACGGGTGGCGGCGAGGAGAGATGAGGCTGCCTCCAGAGAGACCACTCTCCTCACGAAAAGAAGAGAACACAGGGGAACGAATAATGACATAATTAAACATGAAAACTCGAAGTCCGCGTGGATTTTCTCGGATCCGCGCTGGACCCCCCTTCCTGGCGCGCGGAGCGCGCCAGGGGCGGCGCCGGAGGCGCCGCCAATGGGGTCCAGCGCCGATCCGAGAAATCCGCGCGGACCTCCGAGTCTTTGTGTTCGTGTCACTGGCAGGAGCGAGGCCGAGGAGGAGGAGGAGGAGGAGGAGGAGGAGGACGAGCAGGAGCAGGAGCAGGAAAGGGAGGAGGAGGAGAAGGGCCAGAGGGCGGGAACGCAGGTCTGCCCTGGCGCCTGGGCGGCCGTGGCGCGGCCTCCGCGGGGTAGGCGAAGGCCGCCCCGGCCAGGGCGCCGGCGGCGGCCGGCGCGACTCCGACCAGGAGCAGCAGCGGGGCTGCGGGGCAGCGCATGGCGCCCGCGGCCAGGGAGCGCGGCAGCCCGGCCGGGCGCCGGGGGGCGCCACGAGGGGCGGCGGGGAGGCGCCGCGGCGGAGCGCGCTGTGGCGGCGGGGCCCTGCGCTGCGGCGCGCGCGGGCCGGCAGCGTGGCACGCCACGCTGGGAACGAGGGCGCTTTTTTTTTTTTTGTTGTTTTTTTTGTTGTATTTTTATCGTTTTGGCTCTGTTTTTAATTTTCTCGAGGACACCGACGCGAGGACCCTGTGCGGGCAACTTGCGCGCCCTGTCCTCGCGTCGGTGCCGACGCCCCCGCGTCGTTCTGCGCCGCCGCACGCTGCAGGGCGCCCAAAGGGTCGCCCAGCAGTGCCGGAACCGTCCCAAGCGAGAAGTGTCGAAGCCCCGTCCAAACCATACCAGATTCCCCTTCCCCCGCCCGTTAAAACTCCAAACCAACGATTCAAAAAACTTCCCCCGCACCTCTGACGAATCTGGAATTAACACTTTATACATCCTGGCCCAGACCCCGCTCAAAACCACTCGGATCCGGTTAGGGAAAAAAGCGTACCTCGGTCCATCCCCGCGCGCTTGATCGGGAATGGACCAGGGTGCCTTTTCGAATTGGCGGCGGGTGGGGCGGGATCGGCTGGGGAGGCCGTGTTCCTACACTGGGTGGACGAAAACCAAAAAAGTACTGATAGAACCACTCCCAAGACCTCTCCTGGGAACCTTCTCAAATAGCCTTGATAACGATGCGATGACGGTGGATGTGACGGTGATACCCCGCGACGATCCCGGGACCCCTGGCTCAGGGCCCCTGCCGCTCCCAGGAACTGGATTCCCCAGGGCGGCGGGTGAGTGTTCAAACTCGGCCGAACGTCTGAGCCCAAATGGCAACAGACGGCGGGCAGTTAAAAAGGAAACGCTTGCGTGTTAGTACGCGGGGACGCATTCTCGATGAAACGCCAAAACGGCGCGACGGCGGTAAGAGGGTGGCAAGGAGGTGACGGCGATGCCCCGTTTACTGGCGGCGGCTCCTTGGACCCAGGCCCAGGAACTCGATGCCCCCCCATGCGATGGGAGTGAAACGCCACGAGGGAGAGGAGACCCAGAGGCGAGGAAGCGGGACCCGGGCCCACATCCCCCCAGACGCTGCGAGCGTCAGAGGCCCATCCCCCTTGCGCGGGCCCCTCTAGGCGCCCCCCCTTTGCCCGAGCCCCGCGGGGGCCGCCCTGGGCCAGCAGCCGGGGCGAGTGGGGAATACGCCTGGGCCGAGGGAGGAGGCCCGCCGCGCCTCACGCCTCTTCTCCCCGTTTCTTGTGGCGCCTCCTCCTCCGCCCATGCCGCGCCGCCCGCGCGCGCGAGGGCAGCGAGGGCGCGGCTTTCGAAACGACGATCCCTGGAGGCGCGCCAAGTCCTCGTCCCCGCGGGCAGGCTCCCGCGCCAGAGGGTCGCGCGGGGCCCCGCCGCTGCTCCCGCCCGAACGGCGACGTCGGAGACGTGCTCGAGCGGAGCCGTCGCCACGGCTCTGGGCGCACACGTCGCCCGCGGCGCCCGCGGCCGGCTTCCGAAGCAAGCGCTCTACCCGCGGCGGCTGCCCTCTCTTCGACGATCGCGTCGGAAAGCTCTGGGGAGGCCTGCGCATCCTCGTCGTGCACGTGCCACCTCGGGTCCGCGGCCGCCACGTGTATCCTGAGGGAGTCGTCAAAGTCAATCGTCTTCATGCCGCCGAGGTCGTCCGCCCCCTGGTTCTCCTAGCGCGGGAGCCAATCCATGCTCAGCGCCGTCTTGCACGACCTCAGTTCCTCGGTGGGCTCGAAGGGCACGGCGGGACTACGAGTATTGGACGTGTGTTTGTATATGTACATGTTGCGCGTGCGTATTGCGCGGGCATTGTTTTGCGCGGGCGCGTGATGTTTGAGGTGTCAGAGAGTCCAGTACACAGTGTATCGCGCTTACCAGAGACAGTGCGAACAGCGTGCCGTGCTTGGGCTGGGGGTCTTGTGATCCAGGGGTGTCTGCGGTGTGGTGCTGTGCGGTGCTGTGACTCCCTGGTCTGAACGTGAGGTGTCTCTGGTGTCGAAGGGCGCGCCCGTAATCCTTACCGGCCTACGCCCCGCTCCCGGGGCCGGGGTGCCGGGTGTGGCCGCCAACCACACCAGCGCGTCCATAGACCGCCGAGTCGGACGGGAGCATCTCGCGCCCTCGGTGCGTGCGTTGTTCTGTACGGCCGGTGAGTGCCCAAACCTCCCGGTTGGGCCGGGGGCAACGTTCCGTGAGCGCCCGAGGGCGCTTGGTGTACAGTGTGCCACGGCAATGAGCTGGCGCTCCGGGGCGGCCAACCCCACGGCGGGGAAGCAATCGGGTTCCCCTCGGCCTGGTTGCCTTTCCACGTCGCCCCACGTGTACCTGTGTTCAGGGTGGCGTGGAGCTGCACCCCCCTGCTCGGGGGCGCGGTTTCAATCTTACTGGTCTCCCACACCACAACGTGTAGGCTCCCTGTCGCGGTTCGGATTCCTTTTTGGAGTCCACCCTTTCACCTCGGGCAGCGCGAGACTGGCTTCCGCCTGATCACCGGAGGTCGGGTGGCTTGGGGTACGCGTTTTGGTCCGGGCTCGGCGTTGATCCTACGGAGTCTCCTGCTGTTGTTGCGACGGTGCACATCACCAAGTTGGGGTCTCCCGATTTTTTCGTGTATCGGGCTGGTTGGTTGGGGAGGGAGGTGGGGGCACGGGGGCGGGAGGGGAAGATCCAAGGTCAAGCGGCGCGGGGGCCACTTGTCAGCTGGGTCGTCGTCGCCGTTCGGGTCACCCTCTTGCGCTGGGAGGTAGCCTTGAACTGCCTCCTTAAGGTGGGCGGACTTGTACCTCTGACGGCGACGGGACTTGCACCCTTTTCCTGGCCGACGGGTGCGCCTGCCGTGCTGCTGCGGGAAGAGCGATGGGGGTCTCGGGCTTTTGCGCGTGTTTCGTACGTGTTTCTGGTCTCTGGGTCTGCGTGTTCACGTGTATCAGGGAGTCCACTACACAGTTGGTATCAGAGCCTGCGTCTTGTGCGCGTGTTGTATGGGTGCGTGTGTACGCATACATATGCTTTTATGTCTTTGATACGCCAAGATTCGAATTCCCGGGTGTGCTTCTATCATCGGCATGTTCTTCCAGGACGGGTGCCACAAGGTTTGAGATCCCGATGATGAGCCATAATTCCCAGTATGGGCTTTTCTGGTCATTCAGGGGGCCCTCTGCACCCCATCCTTCCTCGTCGCCCTCTCTCCCCATGTCACCTCTCCTGCTCTGGGGCTCTTGGAGGGGGTCCGCCGCGGGGGGGCAGGGGACCGGGCTCCCCCTCGCACCTCTCCCGGTGCGGGGTCCCCGCCCCGGCCTTGTCGCGGCGTACTCCACCCCCCGGGGGGTCGGGGGCTGGGGTCCTGGTTCCGCGGGGGAGACGGAGGGCGGCCGATGGCCCACATCCCTCCCGCAGTGGCAGTGGTGGGCTCGAAGAGAAGGACCGTCGACGGCCACTTGGTCGACATAGCCCTGGACACCGCGCAAGCGTTCCCCAAGTTCTCCGTCGATATCATCATCTTGAGGCCTCGAGAACAGTTTCACGCAAGGAATCGTGCTGAGGAGCTCCAGCGCCACGATGGCCCTGCTCGGGTCGCCTGCCTTGGCCCGCGCTCATGGAACCAGGCCCTCTCCACCTCCAGCGCGTGCCAACTTGCTACTCGGGTGCTGCCCTTCGGGTGAACTTCCCAGCCGCTTACCAAGCGCGCCCCATCTTTGCCTTCGCGTTCGAAAGAGCTTTCTCGGTCTCGAAAGAGCTGGGCGCCTCCAGCCTCTGCCCTCCTGCCCGCCGCTTGCCGATCCACGTCGGTACCAGCCTGACCGCCCTGCGCAAGGAAACTTTCTTCTTGCCTGCCCTCAAGACGCTGGCGAGCCAGGCGCACGGACGAGGACCATCGCCGCGGTACTGGTAGTAGTAGTAGTAGTAGTAGTAGTAGTAGTAGTAGTAGTAGTAGTAGTAGTAGTAGTAGTAGTAGTAGTAGTAGTAGTAGTAGTAGTAGTAGTAGTAGTAGGTAGTAGTAGTAGTAGTAGTAGTAGTAGTAGTAGTAGTAGTAGTAGTAGTAGTAGTAGTAGTAGTAGTAGTAGTAGTAGTAGTAGTAGTGTAGTAGTAGTAGTAGTAGTAGCAGTAGTAGTAGTAGTAGGAGTAGGAGTCGGAGTTAGTAATAATAGTAGTAGTAATAATAATAGACGTAGTAGTCGCAGTCGTCGTAGTAGTAGTGGTAGCAGTACTAGTAGTAGTAGTGGTAGTAGTAGTAGTAGTAGTAGTACTAGTAGTAGTAGTAGTAGTAGTAGTAGAAGTAGTAATAACAATACTAATCGTAGTGGCATTGATAGTGGTAGTCATATTAGTAGTAGTAGTAGTAGTCGTAGAACTAGTAGTAGTAGTAGTAGTAGTAGTAGTAGTAGTAGTAGTAGTAGTAGTAGTAGTAGTAGTAGTAGTAGTAGTAGTAGTAGTAGTAGTAGTAGTCGTAGTAGACGTAGTAGTAATAGTAGGACAGAAGTAGTAGTAGTAACCGTAGCCGTAGCAGGAGCAGGAGCACTAGTAGTAGTAGTAGTAGTAGTAGTAGTAGAAGTAGTAATAGTAGTAGCAATAGTAGTGATAATAGAAGTAATAACCATAGTCGCAGTAGTAGTAGTAGTAGTAGTAGTAGTAGTCGTAGTCGTAGTAGTAGTAGTAGTAGTAGTAGTAATAATAGTAGTAGCCGTAGTAGTCGTCGTAGTAGTAGTAGTAGCTGTAGTAGTCGTAGTAGTCGTCGTAGTAGTAGTAGTAGTAGTAGTAGTAGTAGTACTAGTAGTAGTAGTCGTAGTCGTAGTAGTAGTAGTAGTAGTAGTAGTAGGAGCGGTAGTAGTAGTAGTAGTAGTAGTAGTAGTAGTAGTAGTAGTGTAGTAGTAGTACTACTACTAGTGGTTGTAGTAAAAAGTGGTAATCGCAGTCGTAGTCGTAGTCGTAGTAGTAGTAGTATACGAGTAGTAGTAGTAGTAGTAGTAGTAGTAGTAGTAGTAGTAGTAGTGGTAGTAGTAGTCGTAGTGTAGTCGTAGCATTAGTGGTAGTAGTAGAAGCAGTAAGTCGTAGTAGTAGTAGTCGTAGTAGTAGTAGTAGTAGTAGTAGTAGTAGTAGTAGTAGTAGTAGTGGTAGTAGTAGTAGTAGTGGTAGTAGTAGTACGTGGCAGTAGTAGAAGCAGTTGTTGTTGAATGTTCATCATTCGTTGCTCTAACAATACTATGGCTGGTAAAATACTAATGGTAGAAGTCGTGGTTCGTGGTTTTCGTCGTAGTCGTGGTAGAAGCAGTAATCGTACAAGTAAAAGAAATGATCGTGGCAATCAGAAGTCGTAATAATAGTGGTCGTCGTCGTCGTCGTCCTAGTAGCAGCAGCAGTAGTCGTAGTAGTAGTAGTAGTAGAAGAAGAAGTGGTAATAGTAGTAGTAATGGTAGAGGTAGTATTAGTAGTAGTAGTAGTAGTAGTAGTAGTAGTAGTAGTAGTAAAGTCGTAGTCGTAGTCGTAGTCATTGTAGTAGGGGTCGTAGTTGTAGTCGTAGTAGTAGTAGTAGTAGTAGTAGTAGTAGTAGTAGTGGTAGTGGTAGTAGTAGTAGTAGTAGTAGTAGTAGTAGTCGTCATAGTGGTAGGAGTAGTAGTAGTAGTGATAGTAGTACTAGTAGTAGTAGTAGTAGTAGTAGTAGTAGTCGTAGAAGCAGTAGTAGTAGTAGTAGATGTAGTAGTAGTAGTAATAGTAGCAGTAGTAGTAGTAGTAGTAGTAGTAGTAGTCGTAGTCGTAGTAGTCTAGTAGTAGTAATAGTAGTAGTAGGAGTAGTAGTAGTAGTAGCGATAGTAGTAGAAATAGTCGTCGTCGTCGTAGTAGTAGAAGTAGTAGTAGTAGTAGTTTTCCTAGTAGTAGTAGTCGTCGTCGTAGTAGTAGTAGTAGTAATAGTAGTAGTCGTAGTAGTAGTAGTAGTAGTAGTAGTAGTCGTAGTAGTAGTAGTAGAAGTAGTAATAGTAGTAGTAGTCGTTAGTAGTAGTAGTAGTGGTGGTGTAGTAGTAGTAGTAGTAGTGGTGGTGTAGTAGTAGTAGTAGTGGTG
>CAUYUJ010014551.1:249461-286961 GCA_963575745.1 Prorocentrum cordatum
CGCGCGGCGAGTCTTGGGAGGCCGGAGCGACTCGAGGCCAGACGGCTGCGCATACATACCCCTCGTGGACCCAGCCGCCGTCGGTCGATCGGGCGCGAGGGAACGCAGATCCGCAGATCACCCTATCGACCTGCTGCTCCTCCTCCTCCTCCTCCCCCTCCCCCTCCTCCTCCTGCTGAGTCCTGCTGATGCTCCTCCTCCGACTGCTCCTCCTCCCGGTGCTCCTGCTCTCTGAAACTGCTCCGGCTGCTGCTACTGATCCTCCCCTGCCATCCCCCTCTCCTCCCCTTCCTCCCACTTCTCTACCTCCTCCTCCTCCTCCTTCTCCTCCTATTTCTTCTCCTTCCCCCTCCCCCTCCCCCTCCCGCTCCCTCTCCCCCTCCCCCTCCCCCTCCTTCTCCTCCTCCTCCTCCTCCTCCTCCTCCTCCTCCTCCTCCTCCTCCTCCTCTGTCCTTGTCCATCATCCTTTGTCGTCGTCGTCCTACTCCTCCTCCTCCTCCTCCCCCTCATGCTCCTCCTCAGGCCTGTTCCTGCTCCTCCTGCCTCCTGCACCTTCTCCTGCCCCCTCCTCCTCCTCCTCCTCCTCCTCCTCCTCCTCCTCCTCCTTCTCATCTGCCAGCTCAACCATTCGAAGCGATCTGAAATGCAATCGAACCAGACGATGGAACCTCTAACCTGACGGCGGTTTGGGACCTTCTGGGCTCTACGACCCAGAGGATTCCCATTCCGCTTGGCCATGCCGCAGCCGCCGCCGCCGCCATCGCCATCGTCATCGACATCGTCATCGTCATCGTCGTCGTCGTCGTCGTGGCGGCGTCGTCGTTGTCGACGTCGTCGTCGGCGTCGTCGTGTCGTCGTCGCGTCATCGTCGTCGGCATCAACGTCGTGTCGTCGCCGTGTCATTGTCGTCGTGCCGTCGTCGGCGTCATCGTCGTCGGCGTCGGCGTCGGCTTCGTCGGCGGCGTCGTCGGCGACCCTGGCCGACATCCGTCTTGCCTCCTACGCCGCCCGAGCTCGCGGCGCTCCAAACAGAAACTTCGGCCACCTCCTCCTCCTCCTCCTCCTCCTCCTCCTGCTCCTCCTCCTTCTCCTCCTCCTCCACCTCCCCCTCCTCCTCCTCCTCCTCCTCCTCCTCCTCCTCCTCCTCCTCCTCCTCCTCCTCCTCCTCCCCCTCCTCCTCCTCCTCCTCCTCCCCCTCCTCCCCCTCATCCTCCTCCTCCTCCTCCTCCTCCTCCTCCTCCTCCTCCTCCTCCTCCTCCTCCTCCTCCTCCTCCCCCTCCTCCTTCGCGGGGTGTTCGTGGCGGCACGGCGCAGGGCGCCCTTGAGACACTTTGGCCGGGCCCCCGCGCGGGATCTTTTTTCTTTCGCGCGGGGGCGGTTTCCGGCGGGCGCCCGCGGGCCTGGCCCTCCAGGATGGGGGAGGAGGAGGGAAAGGAGGGGGAGACAGAGGAGGAGGAGGAGGAGGAGGAGGAGGCGGAGGAGGAGGAGGAGGAGGAGGAGGAGGAGGACGAGGACGAGGAGGAGGAGGAGGAGGAGGAGGGGGAGGAGGAGGAGTTGGAGGAGGAGGAGCAGGAGGAGCAGGAGGAGGAGGAGGGGGAGGAGGAGGAGCAGGAGGAGCAGGAGGAGGAGCAGGAGGAGGAGCAGGAGCAGGACCAGGAGCTGGAGGAGGAGGAGGAGGAGGAGGCGGAGGACAAAGATGAGGAAGACACATCTTTTCATCGTCTCTGGTTTCACGGGGCCGCTTGTGGAACAAAGACTTCAGATTGGTCTTCGGGGTGGGTTCACAGGGCTTCTGGCCGCCATCAGATACTCGAGCGGATATCTGATGTATGCTGTGGACAGTGGCGAGGTCGTCCGAGGTTGGAACGCCTGACTTGTTGGGAGTCCGTATGGTGAGCAGGCCGATGTTTGGAACAACATACGAGGGTTACTTACTCACTGGCCCCCTCAGTCCGTCCAGGTTGTGAAAGCCCCTGCCCACGTCGAGGCCCATGATGTTGCTTGGAACCTACCAGGGTGGTGGATCACATGAAATGTGGTGGCACATCAGTTTGCGGCGGAAGCGGCTGAGAGGTGCATGCCCCCTAAGACCGAGAGACTCGCTGTTGGAACTGGCAGAGAGCAAGCCGACCTTGGTTCGAAAGCGTTTCACGAGGTCGACGTTGGAAAACATCCGAGAAATCCGCGCGGACCTCCGAGTTTGAATGGGGCCCTGGGACACACAAATAAATACACACAAATAGCAGGATTCCTCATACTTTCCTATATGTTATGGTTTTTGTCTCCCCAATCCCGTATAGTTCCCCATATTTTCGTGGGAATCGACGATTCGTAGTGTCGGTGTTTTCTCCCCCTCCTGAAAGTTATTCTGTTCATGCCATGTTTCTCTTCCCTGGACACATCGCCGATCGATCAGCGATGGGGGCCCCCGATAGCGAGTCCGCCCGCGGCTGGGCGGGGCGGGCCTGGGGCCCAGGAAGGGGCGACGGGGGGTCGATGCATCCCCCCCCTGGGCCCCCTCCCCCCTAGCCCCTAACGTCAAGTCGGGCCTGTCCTCCTACAGGGGGATTTTGGGCGAACAATAAAAAATAGACAAACAAGTGCCCCAAGATGGTCAAACAATACTCAAGAAATCGTCCCTGGACTATTTGTTGACTACTTTTGAATATTCCTCCTGTAGAGGGACAGGCCCAACTTCACCCTAACGTTGCCCCGAATGCGACATGTGCAAAAGACCAGGGGGAGACCCAATCCATGCGCGCAGGCGAGTGCTGGGGGGCCCCTCCCAGACCCCCGACGTCGCGACGTTTTCGCAACGTCGACCCCCAGAGGTCTGGACCCCTTCCCCAGGACCAGTTCTTCATCCTGAGTCGTTCGTGGAGTCGTTGACAGGTCCCGAGGCCCAGCAAGGGCCCACAGAGGCCGAACATAGCGAAAAACCTCGCGCCGTAAGTTCCCACAACGCAAGGGGGGGTCTGCAGCTGTGGGCCCCCCACACCGCAGGCCACTCCGACGAGGTGCCACTCCGGCGTGCGGCCGCGCGGGGCGGGCACGCCGGGGGAAGCGGCAGGCTCGCGCGCGCGTCCTCGGCCCTGTCCGGGATCGTTCCCGGATGCACCTCTCCGGGCGGGCGGAGCTCCTCCCTGTTCTCCACCTCCTCCTCCTCCTCCTCCTCCTCCTCCTCCTCCTCCTCCTCCTTTTCCTCCTCCAGCTCCTCCTCCTCCTCCTCCTGATCCTCCTCCTGATCCTCCTCCACCTCCTCCTCCTCCTCCTCCTCCTCCTCCTCCTCCCAGCATCGAACCGAGGGAGCCGGACGGGAGATCGGCAGGCCGCGGCTCGGCGGCACCTCGGCCGCCGAGCCGGAAGCAGCCAGACGTCTATGGGCGGGTCGACACCGGCAGGCCGGGGGGGCCCTCCGCCGCGAGGCCAGAGCCCAGGGCGGACTCCCAGGCCGAAGCGGATGGGGAGCGGCGTGGGTCGGCCGCGGAGCGAGGCGAGCCGACGGCGTCGACAGAAGCCGTGCCCGGGGGGCGGTGTGCGGCGCGGCCCGCGGCCGAGCTGGCCCTCGCTCGGAGGTCCAATACCCTGTGCTTTCTTGTCGGTTTCGTGCGCGCGGCTGTGTCTCGCATGGTCCAGGATGCTCCCCAGCAGTCCCCGCCGAGAGGAAGTGCACACGTCCGAGCGATACCAAGCGAGGCGAGGGGGGGGAGGCCGAGGGCGCCGCGGCTCGAGGCGTCGCAGAGGCGGGGCCGCGCCGCGGGGGGGGGGGAGGGGGCGCGCGGCTGCGCGGGGAGCGGGGCAGCAGGCCGCTGCGGCCGCTGCCGCCCTCCCTGCGCCTGCCTCCTCCGCTCCGCTCTTCTGCACCCCCCCCCTCTAGAAACAAAGAAACAAAGAAACAAAGAAACAACATAAATAAACAAAAAACAATAGCACAGAAACAAACAGAGACAAACAAAAACAAAGAAACCACAACACATAACTACTGGCGCTCTGCGCGGAGCTCTTGGATCCTCGCTGGACCCCTCTCCCTGGCGCGCGGCGTGCGCCAGGGGCGGCGCCGAAGGGGGGGGTACCAGGGCGGATCCAAGACATCCGCGCGGAGCGGCGTTTCTTCTTCTTCTTCTTCTTCGTCGATGCCCCCCCCCCCCCGCCTCTGCACTCTGCCCACCTCGTCTGATTATCACTCCGCCACCAGCGGAGTGCACCACTGCTCCCCCTGCCTCGTCGCTGGCCGCTGGCGCAGGGCCGCTCCCGATGATGCTGCCGGCTGCTTTGCCCAGTGCGGGCCGAGGCGCACCGGGGCCCACTGGTCCACCCTTATCAGCAGGATGCGCGGCAAGGACACAAGGGCCCTGGAGGGCCACGAGGACGCTTTTTCGAACGGGGGCTGGGCAGCGAAGGTCGCTAAGGTCAAGTCGGGCCTGTCCCCCTCCAGGCCGATTTTCGACGACAGAATGAAAATAGTGAAAAGATGCACCGAAATTTGCAAACATAGTCCGAAAATCGTCCTCAGACTATTTTTGACTATTTTTGCATATTCCTCCTGTAGGGGGACAGGCCCGATTTAACGCTGAAGATGGACCGAGGAGGCAAGGATGCAAGGATACCCTGGGGAAGGTTGCCCATCCTTACTGTGCGGGTCGACTGTCCAGACTGAGACAGCGGCCTCCCCAGAGGAGGAGGAGCAGGACGAAGAGGGGGAGGAGTAGGAGTAGGAGTAGGAGTAGGAGTAGGAGTAGGAGTAGGAGTAGGAGTAGGAGTAGGAGTAGGAGTAGTAGTAGTAGTAGTAGTAGTAGTAGTAGTAGTAGTAGTAGTAGTAGGAGGAGGAGGAGGAGGAGGAGGAGGAGGAGGAGGAGCAGGAGAAGGAGGAGGAGGAGGAGGAGGAGGAGGAGGAGGAGGAGGAGGAATTGAAGGAGGGGCTCTCTCCCCCCGTGCCGAACCTCGGCTCCATCTCGGCGCGCCGAGGCCGCAGCCGCGCACCGAGGCCCTTCCCTGACAGGTTTGCACCACAGGACGGGGCTGGAAGACGAGACCGGCACACGGCGAGACAGGAGACCGTTTTTTGGGAATCGGCGATAGCCTGGGTTATCCCGGGGGTGGGGGGGGGACGCGGGGGCCGGCCGATAACCTAACCCTCGCGCTGAGGGCAGCCCTTCATGTGCCCGCGCCCCCCCTCCCGCGGACCTGCAGAACCGGCAAGGGCAAGTTATCCTGGGGGGGGGGAGGGGGGGCAAGCCGATAACCCGGGGTATCGCCCGACCCTAAAAAAACAGTCTCCGGGCCACCCGTCCCACGGAACTGCTGCGTCGCTGACTAATGCTCGCTTGATGGGGCCCATGCCGGGCGCACCCCACGTTGATATCCCGCGCAGACGATAGCCGAGGCAGGACGAGTCCTTGCCGGGGCCGCTGGGAGCATCAAGCGCTGCGCGCGGCACGGTCTGGACATCCGGATGACTCCGCCCGAAGACTCTTCGGCCTCCAGCTGCTCCTGGTGACCCTCCGCTTGCTTCCACCAGGGGAACAGCGGCAAACTGGCTGCTTTGAATCCAGGCAAGGTACATCCTGCCGGGCCCAAAGTCCAATAAGGAGGAGGAGGAGGAGGAGGAAAAGGATGATGAGGATGAGGATGAGGATGAGAACGAGGATGAGGATTAGGAGGAGGAGGAGGAGGAGGAGGAGGAGGAGGAGGAGGATGGGCACTGACTCCAAGAAAAGGTATGACAAGAGAAGGAACCCAGGCAATCCCACGACTCGACGTCGGCGCCAGAAGGAAGAGGGAGGAGCAGGAGGAGTGAGCAGGAGCAGTGAGCTGAGCTGAGGGGGCTTCTTCTTTCGCAACGAAAGGCCAGCGGCTCTGCCCGCGGAGGAAGGTGCGCTCCTGGTGGATGGGGATGGGGAGCGAAGACTCTAAGCTCCTCCCTACTGTCTTGTGCAGTCATGAAGCGCGACTCCCGACCCCTTGTCCTACTCCTCCCGTGTTCTGGCTCATCACTCCTCACTCCTCTTCCCCTCCTCTTCCACATCCGTCCTCATTGTACCTCCTCATCCTCCTGATCCTTCCTCCATCCCTCCTCTTTCCTCCTTCCTCCTTCTTCCTGCCTTCTTCCTCCTCGTCCCTTTTCCCTCCCTTCCTCACTGCCTTTTTCTGTCCTCTCTGTCTCCCTCTCTCCATGCATCTCTCCCTACCTCGCCCCCTCCTGTCCCTGCCCCTCCTCCCCCAATGCACCTTGTCCCTATGCTCCTTCACATCTTCCGCCCAATATTTCCCTTGCTGTGCTCGTCGTCCTCCACATTCTCTTACTCCTCTTCCTCCTCCGTCTCCCCCTCCTCCCCCTCCTCCTGCGTAGTCATCCTGTCTCATCCTGCCTGCTGTCTCCTCCTTCTTGTCCGCCTCCTCCTCCTCCTCCTCCTCCGTCCTTCCCTCCCTCCCTGACTCCCACCAGCGCTGGTAACAAACGCTGTTTTAAACTGCGTTTTCCGTTACACAAACAATAACAAAACGCGCCGACGCAATTCGATCACCATTAATTCAGAAACGCTGCCTGCTGAACCGATGCGGCTGCCGTTCAACAAAAAACGCTCCAGAACAAAACGAGGCCACGCTAACCTGCAGCGACAACATAACAAAACAAAGCGCGCGGGCGCCCCCCCGAGCCGAAAGCGGGCCATGTCGAACACCATAATATTTGGCATGGCGTTCCCTGGAGCCTAAATGAACACGCGTCAAGAATCCCGCATATTCTGCAGGACCATACACAAAGTTGTCTCACAGCGCCTTCCCTTCAGCCCACAAGAGGACATGTCAAAATTCCTTGGGTTCTGGAGGGCCGAACCCGGAGAGTGTTGCCATGGCCTTCCCGGCAACCCAAAGAAGGCCATGCCAAAATGCCTTGGGTTCTGCAGGGCCAAGCCTCAGGATTTGTGGCATGGCCTTCACTTCAGCCCAAAGGACGCCATGCCCAAATCCCTCGGGTTCTGCAAAGCCAAACACAAGGATATGGCACATGGCCTTCCTTCAGCCCAATGGAGGCCATGTCAAATTGCCTTGGGTTCTGCAGGGCCGAACCCAAGGATATCTTACATGGCCTCCCCTGCAGCCCAAAGGAGACAATGTCAAAATCCCTTGGGTTCTGCGACTCCAAACCCAAGGACTTGTTATGTAGCCTTCCCTTCAACCCAAAGGAAGCCATGCCAAACTCCCTTGGTTTCTGCGAAGCCGAACGCAAGAATTGTTGGCATGGCCTTCCCTTCGGCCCAAAGGAGGCCATGCCAACATCCCCCGGGCTCGGCAAAGCCAAGCGGATGTTTGGCATGGTTTTGCCCGCAGCCCGAAGGAGGCCATGTCCAAAGATGTTTGACATGGCCTTCCCTTCAGCACAAAGGAGGCCATGCCGAAATCCCGTGGGTTCGGCAAGGCCAAACACAAGGATTATGGCATGGCCTTCTTTTCAGCCAAGAGGAGGCCATGTCAAACCCCCGTGGGTTCTGCAAAGCCAAATGCAAGGGTTTGTGACATGGCCTTCCCTTCAGCCTAAAGGAGGCCATGCCAAAACCCCTTGGGTTCTGCAAAGCTAAGCCTGCGGATGTTTGCCACGGCCTTCAAGGAAGCGATCTCAAAATTACCTTTTCATTCTGCAGGGCCAAAACCCAACGAGTGTGGCATGGCCTTCCCTTCGACCTAAAGGAGGCTATGTCCAACTTCCCTGGATTCTGCAGGGCCAAGCCTGAGGATTTATGATAGGGCCGCCCCTTCAGCTTAAGCGAGGCCATGCCACAATTCATTGGCTCCTGCAAGGCCAAACCCAACGATGTTTGACATGGCCTCCCCTTCAGCCCACAGGAAGCCATGCCGAAACCAATTCGGTCCTGCAGCCCCTATTCCAAGAAACTATTCCTGGCCCGAGGCCATGCCAAAGTCCCTTGGGATCCGCAAGGCCAACCACAAGGATGTTTGGCATGGCCTTCCCGTCAGCCCACGATAGGCCATGCCACAATTCCTTGGGCTCTGCAGGGTCAAACCTAAGGATTTGTGACGTAGCCTTCCCTTCAGCCCAAAGGAGGCCATGCCAAAAAACCTTGCGCTCAGCAGAGCCAAACCCCAAGATGTTTGACGCTGCTTTCCCTTCAGCCCAAAGGACGTCATGCCACAATGCCGTGGGTTCCGCAGAGCCAAACCCAAGGATTTGTGGCATGGCCTTCCCCTCAGCCCACAGGAGGCCGTGTCAAAACCCCTTCGGTTCTGCAGGGCCAAACCTTGGGATTTATGACATGGCCTTCTCTACAGCCCAGCGGAGGCCATGCCACAATTCCTTAGCTGGTGCAGGGCCAGACCCAAGGATTTGTGACATGGCCTGGCCCAAAGGAGGCCATGTCAAAATTCCATGGGCTCTGCAAGGCCAAGTCTAAGGACTTTTGGCATGGCCTTCCCTTCGCCCCAAAGGGGGCCATGCCAAAACCCCTTGGGTTCTGCAGTGGCAAACCTGCGAATTTGTGGCATGGCCTTCCCTTCAGCCCAAAGGAGGCCGTGCCACAATTATTTGTGTTCTGCAGGGGCAAGCCTGAGGATTGTGTGGCATCGCCTTCCCTCCAGCCCAAAGGAGGCCATGTCAAACTCCCTTCGGTTCTGCCGAGCCCAACCCACAGATTTTTTTAATGGCCGTCCTTTCATCCCAAGGGAGGCCATGTCGAAACCCTTTGGGCTTCAGGGTTTTAGCTGGGTTTTAAGCATTGCCTTCCCTTCAGCCCAAAGGAAACCTTACCAAAATCCAGTGGGTGTTACACGGCCTTCCCTTCAGCCCAAGGGAGGCCATGCCACAATTCCTTGGCTTCTGCAGGGCCGAATCCACGCATTTCTGACGTTGCCTTCCCTGCAGCCTAAGGGAAGCCATGCCAAAATTCCTTAAACTCAGCAGAGTCAAACCCACATATTCTTGATATGACCAACAGCCCAAAGGAGAACATGTCAACATCCCTTGGGTTCTGCAGAGCCAACCAGAAGGATTTGTGGCATGGACTTCCCTTCAGCCCAAAGGAGGCCATGTCAAAATTCCTTGGGTTCTGCAGGGGCAACACCAAGGATTTGGGGCATGCCCCCCCCCCCTCAGGACAAAGGAGGCCATGCCAAAACCCCGTGGGCTCTGCAAAGGCCAACCCACAAATTGTTGATATCGCCTTCCCTTCTCTTCAGCCCAAAGGACGCCATGTCAAATCCCTTGGGCTCTGCAGGGCAAAGCATAAGGAGGTTTGACGCGGCCTTCCCTTCAGCCCAAATGGGGCCATGCCAGAACTCCGTGGGTTCTGCCGGGCCAAGTCTAAACATGGTTGGCACGGCCCCCCCTTCCGCCCAAAGGGGGCCATGCCAAAAGTCCTCGGGATGTGTAGAGCCAAACCCACGGATTTGTTTTACCTGGCCTCCCCTGCAGCCCACAGGAGCCAACGTCAACAATCATGGGTTCTACAAAGCCAAACCGAAGGACTCCCACTCCAAACAAGAAAACAAAAAAACACGGTGCAACGAGCGCGCGCGCGGAAAATTGCACAACGCAAAATGCGTGGCATGAATCGAACAACGAGACGCAACGCACAAGGAAACGCTTGGCCCGCCAAATCGTCAGCAAATGTTTTACGAACTCGTTTGAAACGACAAAACGAAAAACCAAACAACACAAAACAACACAACAAGCACTCTTCATGTTAAACCACGCTTTCGCCCAGCGTTGCAGCCCACCCTCCCTCCCTTTTCTTCCTCCTCCTGCATCTATTACCCCCATGTTCCAGAGTGTTCCTCCTCCTGCTCCTCCTCGCCCTTCTCCTCCTCCTCCTCCTCATCCTCCTCCTCTAGCTCCTCATCCTCCTCCTGCTCCGCCTCCTCCTCATCATCACCATCATCACCATCACAATCGCCATCAACATCATCATCATCGTCACCAGCAGCATCAGCAGCATCAACATCATCATCAGCATCATCATCATCATCATCCTCATCATCAGCAGCAGCATCATCATCAGCCGCAGCAGCATCAACGCAATCATAAACACAACCATCACAATCATCACGATCATCATCAACATCATCATCACCATCACGATCATCATCACCGTCATCATCATCATCATAAGCATCATCATCACCATCATTATCCTAAACACCATCATCAGCATCGTCATCGTCATACCTAGCATAATCACCAGCATCAGCAGCAGCACCGCCATCATAATCAACATCACGATCACTATCATCAGCATCATCATCATCGTCATCATCATGATCATCATCATCACCATCATCATCCTCATCATCATCATCATACGTATCATCACCATTCTCATCAGCATCATCAGCAGCATCATCAACATCGTCATCATCATCGGCAGCAACAGCAGCATCCTCATCATCATCGTTAGTATCACCATCATCATCATCATCATCATCAGCAGCAGCAGCAGAAGCAGCATCATTCTTATCTTCAGCATCCCCATCATCATAAACATCACCAGCATAATCATGATCATCATCACCATGGTCATCATCATAACCATCATCATCGTTATCATCATCATCATCAGCAGCAGCAGCATCATCATCAACTCGTCATCGTCATCGCCATCGTCCTCACTAGTATCATCGTCTTCTTCCTGCTGCTCCTTCTCCTCCTCGCTAGTTCCTGCCTTCTGCTTCCTCCACAATCATCCTCCATGATCCTCCCCCCGATATCCGTCCTCCATCTTCCCGCCTCTCTCGCAGCCTCTCCCTCCCATCTCTGCTGCCACTCCTGCTCGAGCCACCCCTCATCGTCTCATCATCCCCCTTCGAACCGTCGTCGTTCTTCTCCTCCTCCTCCTCCTCCTCCTCCTCCTCCTCCGTCGTCCTCCTGCTGCTCCTCCGCCCTCCCCTCCTCCTCCCCTTCGTTTCTATAGTCCCACCACGAAATGTTCTTAGAACCTAAAAATGTTCTAAGAACAAAAGCAACGTTCTTAGAACATAAGCCCGATGTGATAAAACAAGACAGACTCCGCCAGAAATGGTCTAAGAACCTTTCGTGGAAACCACAAAAGGTTCTTAGAACATTGCCCGGTAGGCCTATAGGCGAGCCAGGACGCCTCGCCACTGCTTGAGACGCGCCAGAGCTCCTGGCCGCACAGGGGGCCGAGACGCCCCAGGGGAGCTCCCGGAGGGCCACCAAGAGGGCCCCCCGAGATGCCAAGACGCCCCAGGGGAGCTCCCGGAGGGCCACCAAGAGGGCCCCCCGAGATGCCAAGACCTCCCCCACTCTGGCCGCCTCGCGGGAGTGGGCGGGCCGCCTCGCCGCGCGGCCCCCCGCCACCTCTCGGGTCGGGCGGAAGGGGGGGATAGCAAAGGAGGGGGGGTTGAGAATCCCCTCGCGCAGCTGATTTTCCTGGCGCCTCCCGGCGCAGGAGGCGGCCATGTACCGAGGAATGGGACCCTCGGTGAGGCCGAAACCGGCTGCATGCAGCAAAATTCGTAGCCCCCCCTTTCCCAATCCCCCCCTTTCGTCCGGCCCGAACCTCCTCCCAGGACGGCCTTCCCGGAGAGGGCGGGCGCTTGCCGTCGCTCGGACGTCCCTTCCCCGCAGAGGAGCACGCTTCTTCGTCTCAGCAGATTCAACGCACTCGTGTTGGGGTTGGGCAGCCTCGGATGTGACGCCCTTCCACGCCTTCGCCATGCTCTTCGTCTTCCCGCGCCAGGCCCCGCCGCCCCGTTGTCGCAGCAGCCGCCGGGTGCCGAGCGGCGGGGCCGGCCGCGCCACACGCTCGGGGAGCGGTCTGACCCCTGAGCCGCCCGCCCCGTCCTTGTCTTCCTCCCTCTTCCTCCTTCCTCCTCCTCCTCCTCCTCCTCCTTCCTCCTCCTCCTCCTCCTCCTCCTCCTCCTCCTCCTCCTCCTCCTCCTCCCTCCTCCTCCTCCCTCCTCCTCCTGCAGGCGGCACAAGTCGCTCGAACCGAACCACTGTTTATGCCTTTATCGCCAGCGCAGTCACCCTCTGCCTAGCAGCCGACGCTAGAAAATGGTTTCCGCAGATTCGCCTTTTTGTTGTCAACGGCATCCAAAACTGCCCAGGAGGGCCCCCAAGATCGCACCAGGACGGGCCAAGAGGCCGCCAAGAGGGGTCCCAGACAGGCCCCGAGAGGGTCCAAAAGGCGCCCAAGACGGCCCAAGAGGGCCCCAAATCGACCCGAAGAGGAGCCCAAGAGGGGAAGTCGAACTGAAATTTTGACCCCCCCCCGCCCGAAGAGAAGACCCGAGACCGCCAGCAGGCGCCCAAGAGACCATCAAGGAGCCCCAAGATGTCCCTAAGAGGCCACCAAAGAGCCCCCAAACGGTCCCGAAGAGGCCTCAGAACTGCCTCCAGGAAGCTCCCAAGAGGCTTCTCCAGAGACCCCTGCTGGCGTCCAAGAAGCCTCTGACCCACAAGCCAGGCACCGTCGCGGGATGGGCCGAAGGCCACTGGACTGCCAACAAAAGCTTCGATCAGGCTTTCAAATTAGTGGCGAACCGTTGACTCCTTGCCTCTTCTGGGGGTCGGCGGAAGGGTAGAAGTCTCTTGAAGAAACAGAAATAGAGGCCTCCTAGAGGGGGTCGGGGTACATGGGGTCGGAGGAGCGCGCCGCATCGCCGATGCATCGGCATCGGCGATGCATCGGCGATGCACCGGCGATGCATCGGCGATGCACCGGCAATGCATCGTCGACGTGGGCGAAGCATCGGCGACGTCAGCGTGAATCTAATCGGGCTCCACGTCGAGCCGCATCGCCGATGCATCGCCGAGGCGGCTCGACCCTCCGACCCAGTCTGCTCCGACCCCATCTGGGAGGCCTAGCTGGCCATCGCTCGGACGTCCATTCCCTGTGCTTTTTTCGGTTTCGTGCGTGGTTTCTTCGCCAAATGATCAAGGATGCTCCTCGATGGTCCTCGCCGAAGGCAAAATGCACACGTCCGAGCGATGCCAGGCTAGAAGAAGGAGGAAATCCCGAGCCCCGCCCGAAACAAACAAATGGTCCGTCGTCTGACATTCCGGCTGCGCGTGGGCCGCAACAGCGGCTTTCCCAGGGCTCTGGCTGCCCAGGGAGAGCGCGCGCGGCGCGCCATGATGCAGTTCACGTAGGCGGCCACGAGCAGGAAGGACAGGACCTCTGCTGTGGGCCGCCCCGTGAGCGCAGCTCCCGCTCGCTTCTCGCCGCTCGCTTGTTGATCGGAACGCCCCTGCCCCCGCCTGCAGCCGGGCTGCTGAAACAAGGAGCGCAGCTGAAAGAACTAAGTCCCATCGGGACCAACAAACCGCCTGGGTGCACACGAGGAGGCCTGGAGGAACGACCACGGAACGAGACCTTAGGGACAGCGGGCCCCTTCCGCACCCAAAGCGGTCAATATTCCAGCGTCTTGACTGCACTGTTCGATTGGAGGCTGTCAAATACCCCATGGATCGTTTCAAAATCGAGCCTCGGCTCGCTCACCGGACCCTGGGTCGGATCCGAATGTCTGTGCGCGCATGTGCTACCTGGCCACCAATGCATCGAACCGTTCTCCTGAAGGGCGAGAGCCTGTTCATGAACTCCCCCAATGCGTCCAGAAGCTATTTCCTCTGGCCGCACTGTTGGATGTAGTTGTGCGGGAGATGTCTCCCTGCTCGCACACCCACGTTGTGCTCCTGCACACCAGCGCACCCCCATATTCTTATAGGCCCGCCCAGTACAAAGGCCGTGTGGCTGTGTACAGAACCGGATCGCACAACGCATTCGCTACACACAGAACTGCAGACATACGCACTACGGTATACCATTGATCCCACGAGTGTCCGTACCGTTTGCCACAAGGTGTAAACGGTGGGCGAAAGCCTCAGGTAGGAAGTCATGGCGTTGCAAGACGAGGCATGCTACATGCACTTGAGTTCGAGGGACAATACAGTATAATGGATATTTGCACGCGGGCTGCACGATGCTGTTGTGCAGTGTGACCTGAAACTCCTAGCTGATATGTACGCTCCACAGGAGCGCGCCTTCCTGCAAAGTCACATCCAAAAAAAACAACAAGGAAAAACTCGCCATGGTCGCTCTGATCGACTCCCAATGCAGCACCCGGTCTTATGTACGTACCGTACGCTCTGTACGCGCAGCATGTCCGTTCTGCTTGACGTGCACTGCGGCGAGCCACCATGGCAGACAAGGGGGTGAGAGCAGGGACTGCACGCGGCAATCCCTGATGGCCGCCCGAGGACCAGTGCGAACCGTCGAAGAAGAAACCAGCTGCGTAAACACAAATGTGAGCCAGCCAGGGCCCCGAGCAGTAAGTTGTTGCACTGAAGATGTGTAGAAGGTATGCGGTGCAAGCTGTGTGGTGTAAGTTACGTGGTGCAGTCTACGTGGTGCAAGTTTGTGGCGGATATTCGCTTTCGGCACCGCCTGATCCCGGGGCTTTGCCCTCTCTGGGCCTTGACGTGAGGCCCCGCCTTCTTTGTTCCTTCCTCTGTTAATTAAAGCTGTGCGCGGCCCGCTTAGCTTCGATCGGAAGAGGCTCGCTCTCGACCCGCGGATCAAAAAAGCTTGTGGCGGCAGCGAAGCGGCAACCGGCAGAAACGTGGCGAACCCTCGCGGAGCCCGACCAGCGAACGAGGCGGCAGCGAGGCGGCACCAGGCGGCCACGCTGCGACGCCTCGACGGACCCACCCGGCGCACGAGGCGGCCACGAGGCGGCACCGGGCGGCAACGTGGCGACACCTCGCTGGACCAGCCCAGGGCACGAGGCGGCAACGAGGCGGCAACGAGGCGGCAACGGGTGGCCACGTCGCGAAACCTCGCCGGACCCATCCGATGCCTCAGAAACGCAGGTTGCAAAACCCTGGGCGCAGGCCCTGTTTGGGGAGCTACATATCTGGGCTCCACGAAGCTTCTTGGATCGGCGCCGGGCCCCCCCCCCCTCCTGGCGTGTGGAGCGCGCCGTGGGCGGCGTCGGAGGCGGCGCCGAGAGGCTCAGGCGCCGATCCGGGAAATCCACGCGGGGTTCCGAAAGTGTTTGTTCATATGATCTTCGATCCCCTGCACTCTCCTCGCCCACAGCACTCCCTGCCTGGCGGGGCTTCCGCCCTCTCTGGTCCTCCCCCGTCCCTCTCCTTGCCCCCCCGGGGGCGTTGAAGATCACGAACTCGATCATGCCCCGTTTGGCGGTGCTCGCGTCCGAGGCCTCCAGCATCGGGAGGAGGTGGAAGAGCCTCCCCGCGACCAGCACAGGCAGAAGTCAAACAAAAAAGCCCCTCCCAAGAAGAACCACCCCGACACGCGAAGTCGTTTCGCAAGTGTCCGGTCCGGGTGGTTTTTCCTCCCTTGAACAGGGGCGCTCAGACATGCGGAGGAGACGCGCAACACGAGGGAGCTCGGGTCTGAACCCAGCGGATGGCAGAAATCCGAGGCGCTCGGGGAGGAGGGGCCAGGGAGGAGGGGGGTCCCGAATCCGGTGACGTTCTGGCAGAGAAGATGCCGCTGGGTCTCTCGGGCTCCCTCCTGCATGCTGCCTCACTCCCAGCGGCCCGAAATTCAATGGGATTGCCAGCCACCCCAGAGCCCCCCTTCTCACACCGCTATCTGCCAGCGCCATCGCGAGCCCCCAGCTCGACGCCCTCGCCACCCCAGTGCCAAGCCTGGCTCTCCTCCCGCGTTGCGTCTCCTCCCCACTGCGGGGCCGCATTCTCTGCCCCCGTCCTTCCCTCCGCCGTTATCCCCGCCCCGCGTGTAGATGGCATACAGGCCCGCAATGTTGCCGACGATGAAGATGACGGGGAAGAACTTGGCTATCTCGGAGAACTGTCGGTCCCTGCGGCCACTCGAGGGAGCAGAGGGGAGAGCACAGGCCGCAGATCCTCGACGCCTGCCGCAAAGACCTCGAGGACTTCGGCCATCGGTTCTCCGCAAACCCTTTTTCCAAGGACGCACAACCACACACTCGTCAAGCAGAGCGAGAATTGTGAAAACCACTGTAAGCTCATCCTCCTCCTCCTCCTCCTTCTCCTCCTCCTACTCCTCCTCCTCCTCCTCCTCCTCCTGTTCCTACGCATCCTCCCTCCTCCTCCCCCTCCTCCTCCTCCTCCTCCTCCTCCTCCTCCTACTACTCCTCCTCCTCCTCCCCTCCTCCCCCTCCTCCTCCTCCTCCTCCTCCTCCTCCTCCTCCTCCTCCTCCTCCTCTTTCTCCCTCCTCCTCCTCTTCCTCCTCCTCTTCCTCCTCCTCTTCCTCCTCCTCCTCCTCCTCTTCCTCCTCTCCATTGTTCCTCCCTCTCCTCCGCTTCCTTCGTTCTCCCCCGCGTGTTCGGGTCTCCCGCCTCCCCGGAGGGGGCGATGGATCGCGCCGCCTCGCCGATGCATCGCCGACGAGTCGGCGATGCACAGGCGACGACGTCGGCGACGCAGGGGCGCCGCCGGCGTGGAGAACATCGGGCTCCACATTGATTCCACGCATCGGCGACGCGGCGCGATCCTCTGACTCCATCTGCTCGGACCGAGGCCGCGGCGCCATCCAGGGGCAGCTACGTTCACGCTGCGCGCTGCGCGAAGCGCGGATCACTTCGCGCTCCTGCGCCCCCCCCCGGGGGGAGAAGAACGAGCGTACGAAACCGCCATTGCGTGTCTGAATTAGCAACGCTAGCACCGAGGATGAAGAATCACGAATCGCCGACAGCGCATCACTTCGCGCCCTTGTGGCGGCCCTGGGCCTCCTCCTCCTCGACCTGTTCCTCCTCCTCGTCCTGTTCCTCCTCCTCGTCCTGGTCCTCCTCCCCCTGCTTCTATTCGTCCTCCTCCTCCTCCTCCTCCTTCTCCTCCTCCTCCTCCTCCTCCTCCTCCTCTTCCTACTCCTCCTCCTCCTCCTTCTCCTCCTCCACCTCCTCCTCCTCCTCCTCCTCATCCTCCTCCTTGTCCTCCTCCTCCTCCCCCTCGCGCGACGCCCGCCAGAGGGGCCGGGGCCAGCGGAGGAGGCCGAAGGCCCCCGGGCTCCTCCTCGCTGGCGCCCGCTCGCGGGAGGCGAGGCGCAGCCGCGGACCCGCCGGCGCGAGGCCGGAGAGCCGGTGGTTTGAGCAGGGACCGACCGTCCCGGCATTCCTATAGTCCTACACTCATCGGCCTGACCTAAGGAACGATAAATAAGGAACGAAGCCTCTTTTCATCCTAAGGGATAACGCATAAGGAGCGATACATAACAAATAACACATAAGGAACTGTAAATAACGCATGCAAGCCTAAGGAACGACCGAGCCCCTTTTGAAAAGTAAGTGTTCCTTATTCAAGCCGCCCGCTGTAGTCCTACCACGAAATGCTCTTAGAACCAACAAATGTTCTAAGAGCAAAAAATGTTCTCTGATCATAAGCCCGCTGTGACAAAATTCGCCAGGCGAAGGACCCAACCATGTGCAGTTGTGAATACCGCGACTGTGAATACTATCTTCGCCCGCGCTCCCTATGTGGCCGCGGCTTCCCGCCGGAGCCCGACATGCTCAGGAACACGTTCGTGGCCGTCTTCGCGGACGCCGACGACGACAAGGACGGCGTCCCTCTGACCGAGGAGCAGGAGCAGGAGAGGGCCTTGAGAGCCATGAAGGAGGAGGTGTCGGTGCACGTCGAGAAGGCAGAATACGACGCCCAGGCGCGGTTATTGAAGCAGCACAACTTTAGGGCCACGATCCTCGTGAGGGGTGTGCCGAACTGGCCTCGGGCTGCCATGGGAGCCCTGCCACTGGGGGCCTTCGGTGGAGCTCCCTATGGGGCCACGATCCTCGTGAGGGGTGTGCCGAAATGGCCCGAGGCCGTCGTGCGAACCCTGCCACTGGGGGCCTTCGGTGGAGCTCCCTATGGGGCCACGATCCTCGTGAGGGGTGTGCCGAAATGGCCCGAGGCCGCCATGCGCACTTTGCCACTGGCGCCTTCGGTGAAGCTCCCTATGTGGCCACGATCCTCACAAGAGGTGTGCCGAAATGGCCCGGACCCCGCCATGCGAACCCTGCCACTGGCGCCTTCGGTGGCGCTTCCTATGGGGCCGCGATCCTCGTGAGGGGTGTGCCGAAATGGCACGAGGCCGCCATTCGCACTTTGCTACTGGCGCCTTCGGTGGAGCTTCCTATGGGGCCACGATCCTCGTGAGGGGTGTGCCGAAATAGCCCGAGGCCGCCATTCGACCTTTGCTACTGGCGCCTTCGGTGGAGCTCCTATAGGGCCACGATCCTCGTGAGGGGTGTGCCGGAATGGCCCGAGGCCGCCATGCGCACTTTGCTACTGGCGCCTTCGGTGGCGCTCCTATGGGGCCACGATCCTCGTGAGGGGTGTGCCAAAATGGCCCGAGGCCGCCATGCGCACTTTACTACTGGCGCCTTCGGTGGAGCTCCTATGGGGCCACGATCCTTGGGAGAGGTGTGCCGAAATGGCCCGAGGCCGCCATGCTTGCTACTGGCGCCTTCGGTGGACCTCCTACGGGCCACGATCCTCGCAAGGGGTGTGCCGAAATGGCCCGGGGCCGCCATGCGCACTTTGCTACTGGCGCCTTCGGTGGACCTCATATGGGGTCACGATCCTCGTGATGGGGTGTGCCGAAATGGCCCGAGGCCGCTATGCGCACTTTGCTACTGGCGCCTTCGGTGGAGCTCCTATGGGGCCACGATCCTCGTGAGGGGTGTGCCGAAATGGCCCGAGGCCGTCATGCGCACTTTGCTACTGGCGCCTTCGGTGGAGCTCCTATGGGGCCACGATCCTCGTTAGGGATGTACCGAAATGGCCCGAGGCCGCCATGCGCACTTTGCTGGCGCCTTCGGTGGAGCTCCCTATGGGGCCACGATCCTCGTGAGGGGTGTGCCGACATGGCCCAAGGCCGCCATGCGCACTTTGCTATTGGCGTCTTCGGTGGACCTCCTATGGGGCAGCGATCCTTGTGAGGGGTGTGCCGAAATGGCCCGAGGCTGCCATGCGCAGTGTGCTACTGGCGCCTTCGGTGGAGCTCGTATGGGGCCACGATCCTCGTCAAGGTGATGATGATGATGATGATGATGATGATGATGATGATGATGATGATGATGATGATGATGATGATGATGATGATAACGATGATGCGAGGAGGAGGGAGGGGGCAGCGGGAGGAGGAAGGAACGCGGGGCGCTGTCTCTTCAAAACGAGGACCCAACGCCACAGGATGGTTGGGAACAAAGCAGACTCCGCCAGAAATGTTCTAATAACATTTCGTGGAAACCGCAAGAGGTTCTTAGAACATTGTTTGGTACGGCTATAGGCGAGCCAGGACACTTCGCCACTGCTTGACTGTGGTCAAGTGGCGGATTCCGGAAACCCTGAACCCAAAAACGTCGACGGCGATGATGATAACCATGACGATGTTTTCCTCCGAGTGCTAGTGTGCGCACTCTTGGTAACCTATCATCGTCATCGTCAGTCATCGTCATCGTCATCGTCATCGTCATCGTCATCGTCATATCTTGGGGGCGCATCTGGGGGCGTATCTTTTGCTTCCGCTGGCTTCCGCTGGCCTTCCGCTGGCTTCTGCTGGCGGAGGCCGCCTTGTTTTACTTCCGCCGCCCTTTCCGCCGCCTTCCGCCGCGGAAGAGATGGCAACTCCTTCGATCCCGGAAGGCAAGGCCCTTTCTCGAACGCGCCAGGTGGCTGGTGATGGGCCCCGGAGCGGGCAACCATGTTGACAAGAACAACGAGCTTCTGGGTGGCCGCGCAGACGTAGGGCAAGAGCAAAGGAACCCCGCATGTGGGCGCCTGGCAGGCCCACACTGTCCGACTCCAGCTCTTGCTTCCAGCCAGTTCCAACCATTTGCCCACCCTTGTCTGCGGCCTCCCACGGCACCGACTCCAGCCACTCAGCAGCCAGCCCTCCCCGCAGATGTTCACATCCCGTCTGGCAAATCAGGGGGCAAGTCATGGCTTTCGGCCTTGGCTGCGCTGAAAGCCAACGCGAAGCCTTAGATTGACGATCGAGGTTTTCCGTCGCTTGCGGCGTCTGGCCCTGGGATAGACAGGAATCGATTCGGGCGTTCGTTCACGGTGGGGGGACGACAGTGGGGATGAAGAAACATGTTTTTGTCTTGGGTGGGGGCCTAAAAAGAGCCGCTCGGGGCCCTTTTGGGGCCCCTTCCCGTAATCCCAGGTGAGCATGTTTTGCGAGCGTGCAGCACTGCCACCACGGGAGGCCCAACATCCGCTGGAGGCGCAACAACTCCTCCGAGCCGCACGACACAACTCATGCATCAGACGCTCGCGACAGGAACCCCCTGGTATTACCATCTCTGGTGAAAAGTTCGCCAGGGGAGGGGTCTCGGCGGTGGATAAATCTCCCTTTCGCAAGCCACCCTTTCAGTGAAAACGGCCCGGGACCGAAACCGACGGACCTGGACCCGCAAAGTTTTTTTGTTTGTTCTCTATCAGCATCCACTCGAAATAGTTGGCACCTGAGTGGCCTCAGAGGGCAACTTCACCCATGTCCCCGCCACCTGCTGGCAATGGGAATGTGCGCAGGGGGGATAGTCCGCCCGTGGCACGGGTGTGCGTGCTCGAGGGGAACGGCAGCACGACTCAAGACTTACATGGCCTGGAACGGAAATTGAAAAAAGCTATACAAAAATTAACTTCGAGGTTTGAGCTTTGCTTTGGCTCGTCTCTTCGGGACCCGACGCTCGTGCACTGCGAACTGACGGGTATCGCCAGCTACACCTTCTAGCGTCAGGCCCGTCTGGGAAAGACCTACGGGCTGGGGGGCCGCAGAGGAGGAGGAGGAGGAGGCAGCAGCAGCAGCAGCAGCGGCAGGAGACCCCAGAGAGGGACGAGAAGGAGACAGGGCCCCCCGAGCCACGAGTTCCCGATCCCGCGAGCATGGGACGACGCGAAACCTCGCGAGCAGTCGTCGCCACGGTGCGGGCACGTGCCGCAGCCTGGGCGCGTCGCCGAAAAGCGTCCCCTCCCTCCCCGCCCACCGTCTCATGCGCCCTCCACTCCCCCCCCCTCTCCAGGCCAAGACAACGGCCCCGTCGCGTGGCAAGTCGAGTCAAACTCGTCGATGCGTTAAGCCAGACACCAGCGTGCGTGAGGACCGCGCAGGGCTGATTCCAGAAACCCAGTGCGCATGGCGAACCAAGGGCAGCAAAACTACCGACGGAGGTAGAGGAGGAAGAGAGGAGGTGTCCATTGAAGGAGGAGGGAGAACGAGGAATATGAAAGGACATGCACGCCCAAGCTGAAGAGCGTGCAGGGCGACAAAAAAGGCTGGCGAATGTCCATCCTGCAGGCACTTACGCCTTCGGAGACCCACCAAGCAAGCTACACACTGTTGCTCTCCTACAAACTACGATTGCGCCGCTGGGGCTGGAACTGCCTGTTACTGGTTGCGCCCACAGAGAACCAGCTCATCCAATAACGACCTCGATCAAACCCAGGTTGATCCAATGTGCGTCGACTTGGACAGAGAAAGTCATGATCTAGGACTTGGGTGATGATGGCAGACCCTGGGTTACTCGTGAGATAGTGGTGTGGTCGGCTGGGCCAGCCAACCACCATGGTATATCCGCAATATTGGCGATGAAAGGTGGGCCGAAGACCCAATCTGCATCAAATGTAGAATTCTTGACGCTTCCGTCACGAGGCACATTGAGAGAGATCTACAGAGTCGAAATCACACCATGTTGCCCGCAGGGGATCCGCAACAGTCATCTGAGCAACTAAGCACCTCCTCCTCCTCCTCCTCCTCCTCCTCCTCGCGTCCATCAGGAATACGCTCCAACATAGTGATCCTTGCTTCGACCGAGCATAAAAAACACGATGCAAATTCATGATCAAACTGCAAGCCCCCAAAAAACGTGAGTTGCAATTTGCAGCTCAAAAGGCGAGGCCCGATCGGACCCGAGGGCAGCGCATCAGCGCTGGGGGGGGTCGGAGGGGGCGCACTCGGAGGCCGATCCTCTCACGAGCACGCCCTTGACCCTCAGGTTGCTGACGCTGTAGATGGACTGGCTGAGGCTGTTGGTGCCGTCGTTGCACCGGACGTTGGTGAAGAACTCCGAGCTCAGCGGGACAAAACCGTTGAACTGGGAAGACTCGATGGCCGAGCCGAACGTGGTCATGTTTCCCACGAGGGCGTCCAGGGTGGCCTGGGTGACCGGATTCCCGCCACCAGAGACTTCCTGCCGCCCGATCAACACTTTGCTCGCGGCGTTGCCCTTCACCTGCAAAAACTCGACCGTCATACTCCCGTCCGCGGCAAAACTGGCGTTGATGGTGAATGGTTGCGCGCTGTCGATGCCAGACGTCGTAACGGGAGTTGGCGGGGTCGTTGCGGGGAGCTGCTGGCAGCTGCTCGGAGGGTCCGGCGCCGGGGTGAAGAAGTGGTTGTTGTTGCAGCCGAACTGGTTGCACGGATCCGGGCCAGGATAGTCTCCCGGATTCTCTGGGGAGAAGGTGAACGTGGAGTGCCACGTAGTCGCGAAGGCCAGCTTGCTGTTGGTCTCGATGATGTCCATCTCCGGGCAGAATGAGTTGGGGATTAGGTTTGCAGGCGTCTGCGGCTGCGACGAGAACTCTCCTTGGCCGTCGCAGTACTGAGTAGCAGCACTAGCAATTGTCCGCGGCCTTCCGTCGTAGTCCCCAGAGCCAGTCTGCGGGAAGACGATATAGAGATTCGGGTTGGGACCCTGCATGCTGCCAGTCTGGAGGCCGACAATCGTCTGGGACAAATCCATATCGAACGCGATCCAGCCATCCAACAGGTTCCATACGCCTCTGGAGCTGACCCGCGCAAGCCCTGTGGTTGTCCAGCCCTGGTCTCTCAGCTCGACGGATCCGCTGGGGCTGTCTGGGGTCCCCGCGCCCGTCTGGGCGTCGAAGTCGACCCGGAGCTCGGCGGCCTTCGGGCAGTACTCGGCGACTCCCGGTGGCGAGGGCGCAGGAGGGGTCGGGGGCGCAGGAGTGGCCGGAGAGATCTTGTAGTTGTTCCAGCACGAGTTGGGCTCTTGATTGCATTCGCCCCTCCAGAGGTAGCACGCGCCGGTGAACGCGCTGCCACCGGAGCACTGAGATGGCAGGCCGCTCTGGTAGCCGAAGCCCACGCAGCCATCAACGTCTTGGCAGACCTTCCCACAGGCGCCAGCAGATGCCTGGAAGGAAGCCGCGCCCATGTTGATCTGGGCAAAGTTGCTGCAGCCACGACCTGCGCCGTTCCGCTCGAACGGGCCCGACGGCTCCGTGTAGCTCTCCAGGGTGTAGTGGTCCCAGCAAGCGTTGCCCTGCGCGGAGCACGCGCCCTTGTACAGGTAGCACGACCTTGCGCCAGGGCCACTTCCGGAGCAGCCGTCGTCGGCCTGGTAGCCGAACTCCACGCAGCCCGCCTCCCTGTGCGCAAGGCACTGGAGACCACAGTCGTCCGCATTGCTGATGCCCGAGAGCCTTGTCAGGAGGATGTCCCTCCAGTTGCTGCACCCCTGCCCCTTGTCTGGAGCCGACCACACCGTTGGCTCGGCGTTGTCCAGGAAGAAGTTGTCCCAGCAGTCGTTCTTCTCTTTGGAACAGGTGGAGGGCCCCCAGCGGTAGCACGCCCCGACGCCAGACGAACTTGAGCCGCCGCTGCACACTGGGGGGTTCGCGTCCTCGAAGTTGAAGCCGGTGCAGCCAGGGCTGTACCTGCAAGACGTCGCGCAAGCAGAGTAGGTGGGAAAGACACTCTTCGGGCCGATCTTGATGGCGTTCCAGTTAGAGCAACCCGTGTCATCGTACACGGTCCAGTCATAGACGTGGCTGCCACTTGTCTCGACCATGGGGGGCTTCTCCAGTCCAACCCGAGACTCGATGTCGCTGCGAGCCTTCTCCGCAACTCTCAGCCCCCAGGCAGCACACGCCAGCGCCCCCGAGCAGGCCACGACGCCCAGCGAGGCCTTCTGCAGCCAGCCCCTCGCCGCGGAGCGGCGCGGCGCCTCGCCCCGGCTCCGCGCCGGGGCGCGCCGCGCCTCGTGGGGGCCGACGAGGCACTCCTCGTCTTGGTGAGGGTGGACGCAAGACATCCTGGATGCGCTTGACGAGGAAAGCCGAAACCACTTATGTGCGCTGAGATCAAATTATAAGCTGTGAGAGGATCGGAACTCGAGCATACATTGCTTGAGCCAAAATGGCTTGAGCCAAAATTGCTTGACCTGGACCCGCAAAGATGACGGCCGCGACGCCCTCTCGCGAAGCGAGAACGGCCAGTTCGCTAATCGGCGTGTCAGGGCAGGAGTGAAGGGGCCCTGGGACACACAAACATAGATACACACCAATAAAAATATGCTCCATATTCTCCCCATATTTTCTGGGCTTCTGTCTCCCCCCCCTGCCCATATCTTCCCAGATTTTGTTGGGGCATCGACGCTGAATTGTGTCTGTGTGTTTCGTTCCCCTCCTGACAGGAGGCCTGTCAGCCTCCGAGGGCCCTTGGGGGGCCGACAGGCCCAGGCGTGGGCAGGCGTGTCGGTGCCGGTGCGCCCCGCTCCGCGGCAGGTAAACCGCAGGTCCGTGAGCCTCGGAGCCTTCCCCGCCGCCGAGCCGGTCCCCTCTCCGCCTCCTCCTCCTCCTCCTCCTCCTCCTCCTCATCCTCCTCCTCCTCCTCCTCCTCCTCCTCCTCCTCCTCCTCCTCCTCTTCCTCTTCCTCCTCCTCCTCCTCCTTCTCATCCTTGGGCCTCTCACTCCCTCCTCCTCCTCCTCCTCCTCCACCTCCTCCCCTTCCTCCTCCTCTTCCTCCTCCTTCTCATCCTTGGGCCTCTCACTCCCTCCTCCTCCTCCTCCTCCTCCACCTCCTCCTCCTCCTCCTCTGCGCCTCATCCGAGCCTCGGAGCCTTCCCCGCCGCCGGGTGGGTCCACGACGTCACACAGGCCTGGACTGAATCTAACAACCCTAACGTAGCTCTGAGGAGCTATCCGGGAATTGCTCTCAAGCTTCGCCGCTTCGCTCTCAGGGAAGCTCTACGAGTCACTCTCAAACTTCGCCGCTTCGCTCTTAGGGAAGCTCTACGAGTCACTCTTCAGCTTCGCCGCTTCGCTCTGAGAGTGCAGGTCAGCAAAGGACAATCCATCATTTTCGCCTCTCGAGGCCCTCCATGGAGGCCTCCTGGAGGCTTTTTGGGGCGTCTTGGAGGCCTCTTGGGCCATCTGGAGGCCATCTTGGGCGTCTCGGGCCGATCTTTGGGCGTCTCGTGCTGGCCATGGTGCTAATAACTGAGAGCGCATCACACGAGGTGTCGGCGTCGCGCGAAGCCGTCTCCAAAGAACTAAGCTCATGCCACTCCCAACTGCAGCACACTCTCCCCGAGCACACTGCAAATTGTGCATCTCTCATCGCCCCCTTGTTTCATGCGTACCTCATGCTGCGCCTCGCAAAAGGAGCAAGGCAAAAACGCCTGGGCTCAATCCTGGAGTCAGGCATTGATGATGAGAAATACCGAAAATAATGACTGGCTGTAGACCGTAGTTGGATTCGATATCCAATGTAGACCTCGCCCTCCCATCTGGGGCTAAGCGCGCACTGTGCAATATAACAGCTGCGAAGCACGACAGAGCTGGATAGAGAAATGATGTCCTAGACTGCGTGAGCACTGCAAAACGATAAACAGCATCGAACCTATTTGAATACCGAGTGCCATGGTGCAAATATTATGGGTGGCACGTGCGCTCTAAACGCCAATTAGGTGAATGCAAGCAGGCAACATGCATCACGTATCCCGTGACTCGCAACAGCCTCACCCAATGACCTGGATGGAAGGACACACGGGAACAGCCCGAATGTATATCACACTGTCTCCGAATAATGAAGCGGAGAAGCAGGCGACAAAACCGCATTGCCCCTCGAGGTCTCCACGCGTTCCCATGAACAGCTGACGCTTCAACCTCAACAGTGTCCTCCCCCTCACATCCACCTCGCATGGGCTAAAAAGAGAGAGAGAGAGAGATCGAACTATTGCATTCAATACGCAGCAAGTCGAGCGCACGAACTAGTCCATCTCATCTAGTGAACGGTGTAGTCATGCACTACTGCGCGCATGTCCCGACGCTGGAGCTCTCCCGAACGTCTTCCTGTCGACCCAAAGAATGGCCGACTCGGCCTCCAGGAATGCCCCGCCAGTGCACGGATAAGCAAGAACGTGGGCTGCGGCTGCGGGCCGAAAGACAGTTTCCGGAAACTGTGCCTGACATTGCACCTTCACCAGACCAGACCTCCGACGACTCCCATCTTCAGAATCGCCGACCTCTGGAGCTCTCGAACCCTCTCGTGACCGGCTCTTTGTTTGAACGATTCGTGGCAGTCGCGGGTCTCGGCAACGGAGTTCGGAAGCCGAGAGGTATCTGGCTCGATGTTTCGAGTAGCAGGGTCTGGGTCTGGACTGCGGCCATGATGCTTCGCTTAGCGTGAAGCGGCGGCGGCCCCGGCGACACGCTATGCTTAGGTCGGGCGCGTCCTCCTACAAGCAAATTTTACATGAAACCGTATTCCAAAAATGCTCAACAAGAATCACAACTACTACAATAAAGTAGTCCCCAGACTATTTTTCGTATTTTTTACGATACCCCATGTAGAGGGACATGCCCGACTTAAAGCTGTGCCTTGCGAGCTGATATTGATAGCGTGCGCTCCGCTGCGCCGGGCGGGAGGCTACCAAGAGCTTGGGACGCTGACGTTTGGACATGGGGACCTGGCTCCCAAAGATCCAGCGCATTGAAACAATCAAGACGGCGGTGTTTCTCATTTTTCGGCTTCGAGGGGCCCTCGCTGGGCCCCGGGACCGTGAAACAACGGCTCAGTATGAGAAACAGGCCCCGGGGAGTGGGCCGAGGCTTCCAGGGACCCCGCCTGGAAGCAAAATCCGCCGATCCGGCGTGTGAGTTTCTGAGAGCGTGGGCTTGAGCGCGCTCAAGCTTCGCTCATGGGGGGGGGGGGATCCGGCGAATTATCCACGTAATTCAATGAACGCTCCAGCGCGGGGAGGGGGGGGGGTCCAGAATCGGGTGGGGGGGAGCTCGAGCGAGGACGGAGGGGGGGGGGTCGAGCTCAAGCTTGGTGGGGGGGTCCAAGGAGGAAGCTCGAGCGGGGGGGGGGGATCCCAGAATCGGTGGGGGGGGTGGAGCTCGAGCGAGGACGGAGGGGGGGGGTCGAGCTCAAGCGGGGGGGGGGTCCAAGGAGGAAGCTCGAGGAGGACGGAGGGAGGGGTCGAGCTCAAGCAAGGGGGGGGGTCCAGCGCAGGGAGGGGGGGATCCAAGAATCGAGAGGGCGGGGGGGGCGAGCCGAGGGAGGACGGAGGGGGTCGAGCTCGAACGGAGGGGGGTCGAGAGCCAAGCGGGGGGGGGGGGGGTCCAAGAATCGAGAGGAGGGGGGGGGGGGGGCTCGAGCGAGGACGGGGGGGGGTCGAGCTCAAGCGGGGGGGAGGGGTCCAAGGAAGAAGCTCGAGCGGGGACGGAGGGGGGGTCGAGCTCAAGCGGAGGGGGGGGGTCACGCGGAGGGGGGCAAGAATCGAGGGGGGGGGGAGCTCGAGCGAGGACAGGGGGGGGGGGAGGAGGGGGAACTCCAAGAATCGAGGGGGGGGGGGGGGGCCGGGGGGGGGGTCGAGCTCAAGCGGGGGGGGGGTCAGCGCGGGGGGGGTCCAAGAATCGAGAGAGGGGGGGGGGGGGGGACCGAGGACGGGGAGGGGGGTCGAACGAAGGGAGGGTCGAGCTCAAGCGGAGGGGGGGGTCAGCGCGGGGGGGGGGTCCAAGAATCGAGGGGGGGGGGAGCTCGAGCGAGGACGGGGGGGGGGTCGAGCTCCAGCGGGGGGTGGGGGGTCCAAGAAGCCGGGGAGGGCAGCGGGGGGAGGAGCGACGTCGTCGTCATCATCGTCCGTCGTGGACCCGGTCGTCGGTCGTCGTCGTCGTCGTCGTCGTCGTCGTCGTCGTCGTCGTCGTCGTCGTCGTCGTCGCCGTCGTCGTCGTCGTCGTCGTCGTCGTCGTCGTCGTCGTCGTCGTCGTCGTCGTCGTCGTCGTCGTCGTCGTCGTCGTCGTCGTCGTCGTCGTCGTCCGTCCCCACACGCATCGGGAGCGCCCCGGATCGGCGGCACTGGCCGGGGGCCATGACAATCACGACGTCGGCTCTCTGGGCCCGCGTGCCGCGCCGAGGCGTGGAGGGCCCAGAGTTGGCGCCGCGGCACGCTGCGCGAGCGCTCCGGACCGCGCCGCCCCCCCCCCTCCCGTCAGCGCTGCCCCTGGCCTGCGGGCCGCCGGGCTCGGCTCTCCAGCGGCCGCCGACGGTTGCGGCGCCTCGGGCACCCCGCTGGCGCACGCCCTCGCCGAGGTGCGCAGCTGCCGCGGCGAGCACCCCGGCGGCGGGAAGCCGCGCAGCGAGGCCCCGCCACAAAAAAACGACCTCCGAGCGCCCGGGGGCCTCGACGCCCGCCCGTAGGGCTCTCCGCTCCTGCAGGGCCCCGCGCGCCAGGCCCCGCGCGGCTGCACGCACGCGAGGCCCCGGGGCGCCCGGGGCGTGGCTGGGCCCCGCGACTCCGAAGGCCCCGCCGGGGCAGAGGGGCCCCCTGCACCGGGGCAGTGCGCGGAGCAGGGCCTCTTGAACTGTCCACCCGGCGAGAGAAGGAAGGTCGGAGGGTGGCTCATGGCTCGGCCAGGCCGCCGCAGGGCTCTTGGGCGCGCCCCGCGTCCTGGGGAATCAGAGCCCGCGTTCTGGGCCAGCCCTTCCTGGGCGCTCCCGGGAGACGCCCCGGACTTCGGTTTTTGTTCCGCCCACTCCCCCCACCACGCGAGCGACGAAGCGACCGCGAGAGAGGCGCCCCTCCATCGGAGGACGACGGCCAGGCTCTGCACCGCACCCGCCCCAGGCCTGGCTGGGCGCCACTGTGGGCCTCGGTCCAGTGCCCACGCCCTCCCACCTTCTTGGGGAAGCAAGCGGAAGCAGTTACACCCGTGCTATACGTACTGCTACTCCGCGGAGCTCCCCTGGGGTGCGCTCTGACCAGGGCTTTGGGGCGAATCCGGCTGGGTGACGACGGACGGGTCGCGGCATCGGCATCCTTCCCTCCCCGGAGACCTGGCCAGCAGGGCAAACGCACCGGTCCTGGGCCCCGGCAGGCCCGGGGAACAGGGCAGGACACGCGCACGTGAGCTTTGAAGGGGGTCCGCGCGGACCTTCAAGGCTGCTGCTCGTGTCCTTGCTTGGTCCCAGGTGAGGCGGTGCAGACGCGCAGGTGGCGCCCGCACGAGCTCCAGCGTTACGTGCTGCATCCTCGGGGGACCTTGTCTGTCCCCATCGCGGCCCTGTCCTCGTCGAGTCGGTGTCGAATCCATGTCGGACTCGTCGGAACCGTGTCGAATTCGTGTCGAATCCACACCAAATCCGCGTCGAATCCGCACCGAGCCCGCGGCGGGCACAAGAGAAGGCACTAATTTGGGGGACAGGCGAGGGACCCCGATGATGCAACGTAACCAGCGGTGCCCTTGGCCAGGAGTCCTCCGAAGCCGCCCTCTCCTCTCTGCCTGCAAGCCCCCGCCCGCCGCGTGAACACCCCGCCCCGACCTAGGAGGGGGAGGGGAGGGGAAGGGGGGGGGAGGGGGAGGGGGAGGGGGAGGAGGAGGAGGACGAGGAGAAGGTGGAGGAGGAGGAGGAGGAGGAGGAGGAGGAGGAGGAGGAGGAGGAGGAGGAGGGAAGGAGGAGGAGGAGGAGGAGGAGGAGGAGAACCAGGAGGAGGAGGGAGGATGACCAGGAGGAGGAGGAGAGGAGGAGAAGGAGGAGGAGGAAGAGGGAGGGGAGGAGGGGGGGGAGGAGGAGGAGGAGGAGGAGGAGGAGGAGGAGGAGGAGGAAGAGGTGGCGGGACGAGAGGAGGAGGGAGGACAGGAGGGGGAGGAGGGGGAGGCGGAGGAGGAGGACCAGGAGGAGGAGGGAGGATGACCAGGAGGAGGAGGAGAAGGAGGAGGAGGAGGAGGAGGAGAGGAGGAGGAGGAGGAGGAGGAGCACGAGGGAGGAGGAGGAGGAGGAGGAGGAGAGAGGAGGAGGAGGAGGAGCAGGAGCAGGAGGAGGAGGAGGAGGAGGAGGAGGAGGAGGAGGAGGAGGAGGAGGAGGAGGGAGGAGAGGAGGGAGGGGGAGGCGGCGGAGGAGGAGAAGGAGGGAAGGGAGGAGGAGGAAAGGGAGGAGGAGGAAAGCGAGGAGGAGGAAAGGGAGGAGGAGGAGGAGGAGGAGGAGGAGGAGAAGGAGGAGGAGGAGGAGGAGGAGGACCGGCGCCGCCCCGCCCCTGGCGCGCCCCGCCCCCAGCGCGCCCCGCGCGCCAGGGAGGGGGGGCCCAGCGCAGATCCAAGAAATCCGCGCGGGGCGCCAAAGGTTTATGTTCATGGCGTGTCCTTGTTTCTTCGAGGGGAGGGGGCGGTCGATGCCTATAGTTGGAGGCCTGGAAATTGGCACCAACACCAAGACAGGGGGCTGCCTTCACAGGGGGAAGAGATGATCCTGGATTTCGATGTTGGTGGTAATACGTCGGCCACCTTGGAAAGCCAGAATGTGACCACCATCACCGAGGTCGGGATCTCCTTCCCTCGGTGCAGGCACACCGCCGATAGTGGTGTTGGCGTCGACCTCTAGGCCTGCGAATATAGTACCCCCCCCATCCTGAGCCTATCCCCCCCGCTCGCGTTGCACTCGACGCCCGCCCCCGCTCCCCGCGGCGGGACCCGGGAGGGGCCGGCAATGGGCCGGAGCAGCCGGCGGGGGGGGGCGCCGGGCTCCGCTGCTGAGCCGTGGGGCTCTCGCGAGGGCGCGGAGGCTCCGAGCGCCAAGCTCCTCGCCTCGCCGTCCTGCTCGTAAGCGATATCCGCCCTCGGCGCTCGATGTCGCAAACGCTTGTCCTCCCCCTCCTGCTCTCTGAGTATCCTCCCTCCCCCTCCTCCTCCTCCTCCTCCTCCTCCTCCTCCTCCTCCTCCTCCTGGTCATCCTCCCTCCTCCTCCTCCTCCGCCTCCTCCTCCTCCTGGTCATCCTCCCTCCTCCTCCTCCTCCCCCCTCCTCGTCCTGACGACCCCCTGACACCGTGGCAGGAAAGGTCCTGAAGACCCCCTGTCAGCGCGGGGTTGCCTACTCCAAGTACGGCCGCTGAGTGGCCCAGGTTGCCAAGGCCACTGAGCGGCCCGACAGTCCCCCACGCATTGCGACCATGCTGGCATTGGGCAAGCACAGATCTCAGGACATCCGAAAAGCTTCGCCCACCTTCGATTGAACCCGCGTCGCGAATCCTGCGTCGTCTGGGCTTTGGGTGTCTGGGATTCTCTCCTCATCCGGCGTGAATCCAATTAGAATTGAGCCAATTTCAGATCCAGCTGGTTACGATTGGCTCCCTACTGGAATGCACTTGAAATCAAATTGAAGTGGAGCGGATCTCAGTTTCATCTGATTACAAATAGATTCCTACTGGGACCTGTCATAATCGACTTAGAATTGAGCGGATCCCAGATTCAGCTGGATGGGACTGGTTTCCTATAGAATTCTACTGAACATGTGACAGACGTGGTGCAGACCCCCAGATCCAGCTGATGCTAAGTGTATTCGTAGTGGGATCGAACTCGAACTAGAATCCTATAGGAATTTAGCAGATCCCACATCCAGCCGATTTCAACTGATTTGGGGTGGAGCGGATCTCAGATCCAGGTGATTTGAATTGGATTCCAATTGGAGTAGGATTAGAATCGATGTAGAAATCAGCAGACCTGTATACAGCTGAGCTGATTCCCATTGGATTCCTGTTGGGGCTTGGTTCGGATCCAATTGACAAGCTGATTCCAAGTGGATTCCGATTGGGATCGATATATATATATATATATATATAAGTGAAATGGAGCAGGTCCCAGGTCCATCTGATTCATGATGTGCCCCTCTTCGAAGTTAGTGGGAATGGAGCAGATCCCAGATCCAGCTAAGTCGAATGCGATCCCTATTGGAATTGACATAGAACCGAATTCGAATGGCGCAGATCCCAGATCCATCTGGTTCCAATGTGTTTCCTATCGGGATTCACTTACATCTTAATTGAAAAGGGCGCATCCCAGATTCAGCTGGGTCTACTTGGATTCCTGTAGGTATCGAACTCGGAACTCAGTAGAATTGGGCAGCTCGCAGATCCAGCTGATTCCGATTAGATTATATTTGGAACTGAGCAGATCCAAGACCCAGCTGATTCCAATCTAATTCATACTGGGAACGAATTGGAACCTGATTGCAATCGAGCAGATCCCAACCACAGTTGGTTCAAACTGGATTTCTCGTGGAATATGTTCAACATCTAATTCGACTTGGGCATGTTCCAGATCCAGCTGATTCGAATTGCATCCAGATGGGAATATAAACAGAGTCTCATCGAAAATGAAGCAGATATCGAATCCAGCTGACTCCAATCAGATCCTATTCCATCCTGATGAGAATCGAATTGGAATTGGGCACATCCCAGATCCACCTGTGTCTAATTGGATTTTCACTGTAATCGAATTAGAAGGAACAGATCCCAGATCCAGCTGATTCCAATTAGATTCCAGCACGAGAACACAGCAAGTAAATCACGAATACAGGAGGATGGATGCGCAGGCACGGATGAAAAGAAGGCGGCTGATCAATAAGAGAGCACGAATGAAGAGTTCAAAAGCAGATGTAACACTCAAAATGAGTGGGTGCTGGGGGCGGGGGGCTGCGCATATACATCCTATATTATATATATATATATATATATATACATATACATGTAAATATACAGGTGTGCATCTATAAATATAAGCAAAAATATACGCATACACGCATCGAGATACTAAAGCAACGATGAAACGGACGCAGAACGAGAGAGAGGCGTACCGTGCAGATGTTTCTATGTAGATGTGTCTGGGGTGAGATCGAAGTTGGAATGGAGAGCCCCCCCCAGGGAAAGCGGCTTCGACTTCGGGCTCGTGTCTTGCGTGCGGGCGATGCGAGGCTGCGAGGGCGAGCGGGGTGAATGACCCCGCTATGGCTCGGGCGGGGCAAGACAACTGTCCGAGCTTCCCCCGGATAGGCGGGCCCGGTGGCCGGGTCCACGCGCCGTGGTGTGCCCTGCCGATGTCCCGCCGGTGTCCCGTGGGTGTCCCGTGGTTGTCCCGTCGCTGTCCCGTCGGTGTGCCGTCGGTGTCCCGTCAGCGTCCTGTTAGGGTCCCGTCGGTGTCCCGTCGGTGTCCCGTCGGTGTCCCGTCCATGTCCTGTGTCTCGTCGGTGTCCCGTCGGTGTCCCGTCAGTGTCCCGTCATGAGACCGATAGTGGGATCGATGGTGATATCGATCGTGCGATGGATAGTGAGGCCTCTCGTGAGATCGATAGTGGGTAGTGAGATGAATCGTGAGGTCGATCATGGGATCGGTAGTGAGACCGATCGTGAGATACATGGTAAGTTCGATAGTGAAGTCGGTAGCGAGATCGAGAGTGACATCGATAGTGACATCGATGGTGAGATCGATTGAGTGAGATGTTGCCTCCTCCTTCCCCCGAACCTCCTTACCACCCGAAGGGTAATCGTATAGGTGTACATATGTGTGTTTGTGTGTATGCATGCGTGCATGCGTACATGCATGCATCCATGTATGTATGTAGGCATATATGTATGTCTACCCGTCTGTATGCATGTATGTATGTGTGTAGATGTATGCATGTACGTGTGTATGTATGCATGCATGCATGCATGTTTGTATGTATGTATGTAGGTGTATATGTATGTGTGTGCATGCACGTATGCATGCATTTGTGTACGTAAATATGTTTGTGTCCATGCATGCATGACTGCATGCATCCATCCATGCATGCATGCATGTATGTGTGTATGTATGTATGTATGTACATGTATAGTTATATATACATATTTATATACATGTCTATGTATGTGTATAGAGATACGTCTATGTATAGGTGTATATGTATTTGTATGTGTCGGAGGTGAGGGGGTGAGATCGAAGTGGAACGGAGAGCCCCCCTACAGGGAAATCGGTTTCGGTTTCGTGTTCGTGCGTGCCGTGCGGGCGAGGCGAAGCTTCGTGGGCGGGCGAACGAAAGTCTCCTGTGGCTGAGGCGCGGCCGGAGCAAAAGAACCTTGACCAGGCGGCCGGTGCCCCGCGGTGTCCCGCCGGTGTCCCGCTCAAGGGCCGGTGGCGCGCGGTGTCCCGCCAGTGTCCCGCCGGTGTCCCGTCGGTGTCCCGATGATGATGATGATGATGATGATGATGTTGATGATGTTGACGATGATGATGATGATGATGATGTTGATGATGATGACGATGGTGATGGTGGTAATGATGACGGTGTCCCGATGATGATGATGATGACGATGATGATGATGATGATGATGATGATGATGATGTTGACGATGTTGATGATAATGATGATGGTGGTGATGGTGGTGATGATGATGGTGCCCCAATGATGATGATGTTGCTGATGATGATGGTGCCCCGATGATGCTGATGCTGATGATCCTGATGATGGTAATGATGATCAGATGATTTTGTTATGATGAGGATGAAGATGATGATGATGATGATGATGATGGTGTCCCGATGATGATTATGATGATGATGAGGTTGATGTTGATGCTGTTGATGATGGTGTCCCGATGATGATGATAATGATGATGATGCTGATAACGATGATGGTGTCCCGATGATGATGATGTTGATGATTCGGATGATGATGAGGTGATGAGGTGATGATGATGATTTTGATGGGTGTGGCCCAGTGATGGTGATGATGCTGCTGATGGTTATGATGGTGTCCCGATGATGTTGAAGATGATGGTGATGATGATGATGATGATGGTGACGATGATGGTAGTGTTCCGATTATCATGATGTTGGTGATGATGATGATGCTAATGATCATGATGATGATGATGTGGTGTCCCGATGATGATGTTGATGCTGTTCATGATCATGATGATGAGATGATAGTGATGATGGCGGTGCTCCGATGATGATGATGGTGTCCCGATGATGATGATGATGTTGATGATGATGGTGACGATGATGGTGTCCGATGATGATGATGACGATTAGGTTAATGATGATGGTGATGCGGTGGTGATGATGATGGTGTCCCGATGATCCTGATGATGATGATGATGATGTTGATGACGTTGATGACGATGATGTTGACGATGATGATGACGTTGATTGTGAGATCGATTGTGTTATCGATAGTGAGATCGATAGTTAGACCGAATGTGTGATCGATTGTAAGGTCGATAGTGAGATCGATAGTGAGATCGATTGTGAGATCGATAGTCAGATCGATTGTGAGATCGATTGAATAAAGTAGATCGAGTGAGATCAATTTTGAGATCGATCGAGTGAGATCGATCGAGCGAGAGCGATAGTGAGATCGATAGTGAGAACGATAGTGAGACCGATCGAATGAGACGTTGGTTCCTCCTCCTCCCCCGAGCCTCCTTATCACCCGAAGGGTGGTCGTATGGGTATGTGTGTATGTCTATGTCTATGTCTATGTGTATGTAGGTGTAGATGTAAATATATGTATGTATGTCTGCATGTATGTATGTATGCATGTATGTAAATCCAGATGACTAACTATGTATTATATATATATATATATAATATATATATATATATATATATATGCATACTGGAACCACGCGCGCATTACGCGCGCCCTTCGGTTCTAGTTGAAGATGCTGTCAGAAAATACGGATCCCAAGAGACCAGGAAAGAGGCCCGCCGGGCATAGACCCCCTATGGGGGTGATGGGTCTCCTCAGATATGGCTTCGGATACTGGGAGCGGGCGGGGGAGGGGTCGTCTGGGCGAGGCCTTGGGGCCTCTTCGAAGCTTCTGGGGCCGCTAAGACGCTTCGGGAGCCGTCTGGGACTCCTGGCTGCCGTCTTGGGGGCGACTCGTGGCCGTGTTGAACCGCCTTGACGGCGGAGGATCCGGGGCCTCCCAGCATCGGACCAGGTCCTGGGCCACACACTCGCGGTCGGGGTCGCGGCCGCGGGCCCCCCGGGCCAGGTCCCCCTGGGGGGCACGCGCAAGCCTCGGATGTCGGAGGCGAAAGTGTGAGAACGCCAGCAACGTTTCGTTTTTTTGGCTTGGGAGGATTTGGGCCTCTCGCGGGCTTCTTCGGAGTCTTTTGGACGGTCATTCGGGCCTCCTGAGTGCTTGTGGGAGCCTCTTGGGCCGTGCAGGCGCTGTCGTGGGCGGTCACAGAGCCCGTTGGGGCTATCTTGGAGGTGTCCCGGGGCCGTCCCGAGGCGCTCCTGGGACCACCTGGGAGACGGGGGAGGGCGGTACCGTGCTAGCCCGAGATGTTCCCGAGGTGGGGGCATCTTGGGGGGGGGGGAGGCGCAATGTACATTCCCATCGATCCGACGTCGTGATTTCTTTCCAATGCGGAGTCCCTGGAAGTCTCGACCCATTCCCCATGACTGGTTTTCCATCCTGAGTCGTTTCTTGACGGTCCCGAGGCCCGGCGAGGGCCCCTCGGGGCCGATACATGCAAAAAACCTCCGTCTTGATTTTTTCAATGCGTTGGATCTCTGGGTTCCCAGAAATCCATTGTATCGAAAAAATCAGGACGGCGGTTTTTCTGATTCGGCCTCGGGGGGCCCTCGTCGGTCCCTGGGGCCGTCAAGACACGACTCAGGAGGAGAAGCCGGTCCCGGGGAAGGGGTCGAGGCTTCCAGGGACCCCGCATTGAAAAAATCACCACGTCGGATCTCTGCGTTACCCAGAGACCCGATGTCGCGATCCGATGTCGTGTTTGACGGTCCCGCGGCCCGGCGAGGGCCCCTCGAGGCCGAAAACTGCGAAAAGACACCGTCTTGATTCTTTCAGTGCGTCGGATCTCTGCGCTGCATCCACACAGCAACCAGCGCCGTGCACTCCGGGGCGAGCCCGTGGGGCGCCTCTCGTCCAGGCGCCCCGCGCTCGAGAGAGGGCTATGACGCCGAGGCCTCGCCCGGTGCCCCGGCCGGTGGGCGCCACGAACGGGTGCCCCGCGGCGGGGCGGCCCGCCGAGGTGTCGCCGGCGCCCCGCCGGCGCTGCACCTCCTCCTCCTCCTCCTCCTCCTCCTCCTTCCTCCTCCTCCTCCTCTTCTCCTCCTCCTCCTCCTCCTCCTCCCCCTCCTCCTCCTCCTCTCCTCATCCTCCCTCCTCCTTCCTCCTCCTCTCCTCCTCCTCCCTCCTCCTCCTCCTCCCTTTCCTCCTCCTCCTCCCTTTCCTCCTCCTCCTCCTCGGGCGCCCTGCTGCCGCTGCACGCCGAGCAGCTCACGCCGGGTGGCTCATACGGCATAGCTTACATGGCATGGCAAGCACAGTCGGACTCGAGTGGAGAGGACACGCGAGAGGGCACACAGGACCCCTGCGAAGGCCACATCGCCACAGGAGTGTAAGGAGACACGCGTCGCGAGGCACAGGGCACAAGGGTACCCTTGAGCTGGCAGGGTCGACCTACTTATCAGGG
>CAUYUJ010014551.1:291635-319135 GCA_963575745.1 Prorocentrum cordatum
CGCGACCGGCTGCGGGCGAGGCCGTCGGCGCAGGGCGGGGGCCGACAGAGGCAAGGATCGGGCGCTGGCAGAACTGGGTTTCGTGGGACCTGGTTTACTGATGTGCACTGGGGGACGCCCTCCCTCTCCCTCCCTCCCCCTCCTTCCCCCCCTTCCCCCCCTTCCCCCCTCCCCGCGCCGCAGGGCTCTTTCGCGCTAGTTAAAAAAAAGTGTACTGGAGGACGCCCCCCCCCGCCCCGTTCCACTAACCCGAACTGCCGCCCCCCGAAAAGCAGGAGCTGCGGCAGACCTGGTTCAATGATTCTGGCCAAGTTAGGGGCTCTGGGGCCCTGCCACTAACCGGGTCCCCTTACCTGGGGTCCTGGCTAGACCCGAAAGGAGGACTCGGGAGCATCCCTTTTGTGACGGGGCAGCGCGTGGGCGTACAGCCAACCCGTATACTAAGGATGCGCGGCAAGGATGCAAGGGCCCCGAAGGGCCGCGTCAGCGTTTTCCGAGCGGGGCCGGCCAGCGAGAGTCGCCGAGGATGGGCCGAAGGGGCGAGGATGCAAGGGTATCCTTGGGAAGGCCGCCCATCCTTCCTGTGCGGGTGGACTGTGGGATGGCAGCATCCTCGCGACTCCCAGAGCCACTGCTTGCGGAGGGCGGCGTATGGACGCGCAGAGAGGGAGGGGAACGAGAGACCCCCGGCGGGCAGGGCCCGCAGCCCGCGGAGGCGAAGCCCGACGATGGCCCAGGAGGCCGCGGCGCCAACGCCCAGGCCGGCCGCCGCGGCCCGACGACCGCACGCGGCGGCCACGCCCCGATCGCTCTCGCGACGCCGCAGACCACGCCTCGCTCTCGCACGGCACGACCTGCGCCTCCCAGGGGAGACCTCGTGCAGTGTCCGCGGGCCGCGTCGAGGGATCATCCCGGGGACTTCCCCGGGGGACAGGTCTCCATCCCGAGTCCGTCTCGGACGGTCCTGGCGCCCGAAGGCGGCCCCCGGAGGCCAACGGCGATGAAAGCCGAAGGCGACGAAAACAACCGAAAACAACCCGAGGGAGGAGAGGGAGGAGGAGGGAGGAGGGAGAGGGGGGAGGGGGCAGCGGGAGGAAGGTGGGAACGCGGGGCGCTGTCTCTTCGAAACGAGGACCCAACACCACAGGATGGTTGGGAACAACCGAATCGACGATTCAAGTTGCATCCCTGCTCCAGGGCAGTGCAAGCCACCTGGAGTCGCGCCTCGGGCCACGCGGCGCTCGGTGACCTCGGCTGCCTCGCGCGGCTGCCTTGGAGGAGCAGGTACCTCAGTGGGCCCTGGAAACGACAAGGCCGTTTTTGTTACCGGTTCCATCTTGCCGTTTTTGTTGCCGGTTACGACGCCGTTTTTTCTACCGGTTCCGTCGCCGTTCTTTTACGGGTTCCCGCTCCGGCTCCAATCCTGGAGCCGCTTCTGTTGCCGTTTCCGGTCGCCGTTGTTTTTGTGCCGTTTCCACGTTCAAGGGGCACTTTTCCGGAAACGGTGAAAACACGGCCCTGCCGTTTCCGGGGCCCACTAAGGCAGATACCCACCACGAGCAGCGAGCGCATCAATCTCTTGGCATCGCTCGGACGTCCACTCCCTGTGTTTTTTTCGGTTTCGTGCGTGGCTTTTTCGCCAGATGATCAAGGACGCTCCTCGATGGTCCTCGCCGAAGGAAAAACGCACACGTCCGAGCGATGCCAGGACTAAGGCAGATACCCACCACGAGCAGCGAGCGCATCGATCTTCACGCCCTCGCGTTCTGGACTCCAGGGCGCGGTGCCGCGGAGACGCGGTCGCACGGAGACGCGGTCGCGCGGGGCACCCGCCCCGTATCCTAGGGGTCGCGGCCCAGGGGCCCAGCCCGCGAGGCCGTGGATACACAGATATATGCTTTTGAATATATCAGTATTTAGATACGTACATACATACATACATACACACATGCATACATACACACATGTTGATTCATGCATCCTTACATACAACCATGCATACATATACATGTAAAAATACATGGTTGTATGCATGGATGCACGTATGTTTGTATGTATACATGCATGCATGTATGCATGTGTGGGTGAATGTATGTACGTAAGTACGTATGTGTGTATGTGTGTGCGTATGCTTGTGTATGGATGCATGTATGCATGCATGTATGTATGTATGTTTGTATGCATGCATGCATGTATGTATGTATGAATGCAAGTATGTAAGTAAGTAAGTATGTATTTATGTATACATATGTATATATGCATGTTTGTTTGTAAGTATGCATGCATGTATGTATGTATGTCTGTATGACTGGATGTATGTAAGTAAGTATGTCTGTATGCATGTATGTCGATGTATGTATGTATGTATGTATGTATGTATGTATGTATGTATGTATGTATGCATGTATGTATGTATGTATGTATGTATGTGTGTACGTGTGTATGCGTGTATGTATGTATGTATGTAGGTAGGTATGTGTGAAGCATATACGTTTGTGTGTATGCATGTATGTATGAATACATGTATGTATGTACGCGTGTATATTTGCATGCATGCATGCATACATCTATATATATACATATATGTGTATATATATATACATGTATATAAGAGTGAGTGGGCCGAACGGTCATTCCTTGCCCCTGGGTGCGCGGCTGAAATGGGGATCCGTGGCGAAGGTTCAGCTTGTTGCGTTGTTGTTGTTGTATGTTTGTTTGTTTGTTGTCGTCGCCCCACCCGCGACCCACCCGCGACCCACTCCGCGACCCACCCGCGACCCACTCGCGACCCACCCGCGACCCACCCCACGACCCACCAGCGACCCACCAGCGACCCAAATGCGTCCCACCCGCGACCCACCCCGCGACCCACCCGCGAGCCACCCGCGACCCATTCGCGATCCAACAGCGACCCACCCGCGACCCATGTGCGACCCACCCGCGGCCTACCCACACTGGTTTAACGAAACATTCGGCGCCTGCGGCGGGCTCGTTCTATACTTTGTGAAACTTTGGCGCCTGCGGCGGGTTTCCCCAGAGTCTCGCAAACTGCCGACGTCCCCACCGCCCCCTCACTCTAGTCCGCATCTGCGGGGTGCCACGTATACAAGAATCGGTGGCAACTCGTGGGAGCCTCCCATGTCATCCTGCTGGTCCTTGCGAGCTGACCGACGCCAACCCACACGAATCCACGCTCATCGATGCTACACCCACGCTGATCGATGCCACATCGTTGCCTTCCTCATCGATGATCAGATTCCAGCGCACGCCAGTGCACTCCAGGGACGGAACTTCGAGGACATGCAGGGCGCCCATGCTCTGCTGCGTGTACCGATGCCCCCTCGCGCAGCCACTCCCTGCAGCAGCGACGCGCGAAGCGCGGGCATCTTCGCATCCCTGCGAGCGGCCCGGCTCAAACGCCGTAGCCACTCCGGAAGGTGTCCCTCCAGGCCATGGCATCCTGCCAGACTTGCGCGGCGGCGTCACACTGTGGGGGGGCATTGGACAAGGAACCATTGTATAAAGAATCCAGGGCCTGGAGGCCAGTGGGTCTCCAATCGTGGATTGGCCATGGATATCACCGCCGCCCTCATCAGAAAAAGAGTCCTCCAGGATCTGATGCCACCTGGGCACAGCGAACGCCCCCATCGTAATTTCGATGGCATGAGAACAAGCCTCCACCGTCACGGCGTTTTCTGTCCTGTCTGAATTCGCCTGCCTTTCTGAGGGTGCTGGGTATCCAAGACGCGCGCAACAAACTCCCGAGGTGGTGGCGGCGGTGAACCACTGCGGCCTGAGCCTGACCGCCGTACATCTTTTCCACTCTGGCGATGTCCTGTACGGGTTGTTGGTGCTTCCGCTTCGGGTCGATGCGAATTCTCGCTCGGGCCGCCGGTGAGCCCTCCACGGGCGAGAACGGCGCCATCTGAAACGACAGTAGTGAAGGGGCCCAAGGACACACAAATAAGTACACACACAAATAACAGGATCCCCATATTTTCCATTTTTGTGTGATTTTCGTCTTCCCCCCCACTTCCCATATTTTCCAATATTTTCTGAGGAATCGACGAGTACTTGTGTCTGTGTGTTTTTTTTTCTCCTCCTGAAGTTAAGCCTCAGGGGCTGCTCCAGGACGCCGCAGGACACTCTTGGCGCCGCGGGCGGCGCGCCCGCGCCACCACCCGAGCCTCCCTGGCAGGGGGCCCTCAAACGGCCACGCTTCGTGCGTGAAACGTGTTTCTTCTGGCACACACCACTACCACCACTACCACCGCCACCACCTTCGCCTCCTCCTGCTCACCCTCCTCCCTTTTACGGCCACCAGCTACCATTAATTACCACGACCGTAGCCACGAGCTTCTACCACTGCGCCAATTTCTGGCTATCGCTCTCACTGCCTCACCCAAAACCGCCGCACTGCTACATTACCACGCAACTCAGCCGCATACGTCACACCTTAACACTACGAATCAAATCCCAAATTCTCACCCCCAAAAAAACTCCAAAGCACCAGGCCTGACCCCCCTAACCTTGAGTATGACCCTTTAGCCCTAACGCATGAAGCCCTAAAGCCAGAATCTCGTCGCCGCAAAATTGATATCAAAATCGTAAGCAGTAGACCCGAACTCCCGATCCCGAACACTAACTCTGACCTTGAGCACGACCCCCAACCCAAACACCCAAATAGCGCGGCGCGTCGACGGCCTGGCGACACGCTATGCCTTGCAAGCGGATGGCGTGTCGCTCCGCTCCGCGGAAATGGCCGCCCACCGCATCGCGGGGGGGTGTTCCTGCCTCCCCGTTCCTCGCCTTCCTCGTCGCCCTCCCCCTCCGCTACTCCCTCTCTCTCTCGCCCTCCTTCTCCCCCCTCCGCTCCTGAAGCTCGGGACCACCCTCCTCCTCCTTCCTCGTTCCTCCCTCCTCGGATCCTCTGCGCGCCTCGTTTCCGTCGTCGTCGTCGTCGTTGTCGTCGGCGTCGTCGTGGTCGTGGTGCGTGTTGCTCTGCTCGGGACTTGCTTCCCTCATGCAGTGACCCACCCACCTGGACTGCCAGGCATCGCGCGCCGCCTGGCTGTCCGCTTGTCCGTCCGTTCGCCTGCCTGTCTGCCTCCCCGGCTCTCTGAGCCGCGGCGCTGTGAGCCTCTCAGCTGAGGGACGCGTCGGCCACCGCCGCCCTCTCCCTTGTCGGTGGCCCTGACGAGGTTGGGGGCCAGGGTGCCGAAGCGCGCCCAGAGTCCAGCAAGGCATGAGGGTGCAAACCCGACTTGTCTGGCTGATGCTCTGGGGGGGGGCCTGTGCCGAGGGTAGGCTGCAGCACCATTTTCTTGCATCTTGTTTTTATGTTTTTTTTATGGTTTGCTTTATCATGCTTCTTGTTGTTTTTTGTGGTTAATCTGTTTTTGTTGGGGGGAGGCTGCAGCCTCCTAAGGGGAGGCTGCAGCACCACTCAACGATGTGCTGTCTAACAGAACTCCGTGCTCTGGCGCAGATCCTCTCTGCGCGCCTCGTGTCCGTCGTCGTCGTCGTCGTTGTCGGCATCGTCGTGGTCGTGGTGCGCGCTGCTCTGCTCGGGCGCCGCTTCCTTGACGCAGTGAACTCCACCACGCCGTTCCTCCCTCCTACACAAGTGAGCCAAATCAACGTCCAAGGTTCCGAACAGGACGAGGAAAGGATGCGAAACAAAACACTTAATACATACTACCTAAACATGCATACATAAATGAATCAGTGCATGTTGATAGAGATAAATGAGAGAAAAAATAACAAACAAACGATAAACATAATATATATATATATATGTATATATATATGTGTGTATGCCCATCCCAGTTCCTACTGCGGCACCTGGCTCCAGTGCTACTGGATGGGGGAGGGAGAACGGTGCCAATACCATTTCCCTGGGCACCCCCTTGAGAGCGTGGGCCCCCTTGCCCAAAGGGTGGCTCCCCGTGAGTTCAGCTGCGCACTCCTCGTCCACGTTTCGCTCCCTATCGCCAGTAGAACCGTCATCGACTCCACCACCTCCGAGGCATGAAAAGAAAACATACCTCAGCGCAGGTGTTGCTTAGCACGCGTGGACTTGAGGTGGGGGGGGAAGGGAGGGCTGAATATGATAGAAGAAGAATGAAGGGAGTACTCCTCTGCTCGGGCTCTGGGCGGCCGTTCGGCCTGTCCCCACGGAGCACGAAAGTACGCAGGGGAGGGCTTTGCCGTCCCTCCTGCTCGCTTCACCTCCTCACCTCCTCCACCTCAAGACCTCCTCCGCCCCGAAAAGTTGCTCCGCGGCGGGTGTGTCTGAAAGGGTAGGGGCAGGGAGCGAGCCTGCTGAAAAGGGCCTAGCACCGGTTGGCGAGGCACTCGGACAGGGCAACCAAGCTTGCCTCCCAACTGTTCAGGATGCAGTGGGGCACCTCTGCGTCTCCCACAGTAGCTACGACATGAACTAGTACTTAGTTTTTCACCTGGCGACCCTTCGGAACCACTTTCGCCATAGCGAGCCTATATCCAAGGGCATGTCATAGTACATGACAAGGTCGGGCGGCCCCTCGAACTCCAGTGCCTGTCTTACGATGGCCGAATTACCCCCGCTCCTCCTCCTGATCATCTTCCATCGTCCCCTGCAAAGCACTTTGGCAGGATATGTCGTCTTTACAAAGGTGATGTGTGAACCTGGCACAGCCTTCCTGATCTTCGCCAGCTGCTCAAGCTTGCCGCGCTCCTCAAAGTTCACATAGCATTGATGGAAACGGTGGCTCGCAACGGCGCGGGTCTCCGTGTCGAGACCCAGCGTGGTCTTGCGGACCTGTCTATTTAAGTCTTCAGCACAATCTTCAGCTCCTGGTTTCGGAACATTTGCTTCGATGAACCCTGTGGCACGCTGCGACAAGCCGAGAATGTCCGCGCGCACATGCTACAGGATGCCTTTCAGTTCTGCCACCCTGTCTTCGGACACCAAACCTAGCGCGGGGGAGCAACCTTCCATCTTATCGGACTCGCCTGTGGCCCCAGAAACGGTCTCAAAATACCGCTTGGCATTGCGCGGCGCGTCGCCCAAGTTGTTGATTCCCGCTCCTGATGCTGCACCTGATGGCCACCACAAAAACAACGGCGGGCTCACGGGCAACACTGGTGCTGGAGCAAACTGGACGGGGGCGCTACCGAAGAAGCCGCAATGAAAAACTGTGCTCCCCCTGCCGACGCACTGGCCCTGCATGGCGGAAAGAGCTCCCTTCACGCCCGCGACTTCCTTCGCCAACTGCTCCTGACTTAACTGCAGCTAGGACAGCAGCTCGCTGACGTTGTCGAAGTTATGGTGGGCTCTCTCCTTGAACTGGTCTACGAACTGAAGCGCAGATGGCTGGCACGACTCGCAACAATCCGACTGCCCCCCCCACTTTGCCATGAGGTGTCTGATCTTGGGTCCCTTCAGGGCGCGGGCACCACTCACCCTGTCTGAGGCGACCTGCTTGACAAAGCTGTCGAACTTTCACTTGCTCCCCTGGCGATTGATGTGCTATGGTATGCTATGTCCATCCTCTCGAACTTCTTTGCCAAACTGTTCGTGAAGATGCCCCGCCGATGAAACTGGCGCGCAACATGTGCTAGTCTCGGGTCGGGCGAAAGGGGGGGATAACAAAGGGGGGGGTGAGAATCAGCTCACGTAGCTGATTTCCCAAGCGCCTCCCGGCGCCGGGAGGCGCCCATGTATCGAGGAATGGGCCCGGCGGCGAGGCCGAAACCAGCTGCATGCAGCAGATTTAGTACCCCCCCCTTTCCCAATCCCCCCCTTTCGTCCGGCCCGATAGTCCTTCCGCAGGGGAATCAAGCAGAGATACATAAGGGTTGGCGCATCAACAGCCCATGCAGATCGTGTGCGAACAGGTCGGCACTCATGCCTGACAGGGCGGGATGCACGCTCTCGGAAGTGTTCCAGCTCTTGGCTCCACGGCCGGGCCGCTCGCCAAAGCGTTGGGCAGGGCCCACAACCTTGCGCCAAAAACGGCTACGGATTCCTCCCTCCTCCCTCCTCCTCCTCCTCCACCTCCTCCTCCCTCCTCCTCCTCCTCCTCCTCCTCCTCCTCCTCCTCCTCCTCCTCCTCCTCTCCTCCTCCTCCTCTCCTCTTCTCCTCCTCCTCGCCCTCCGCCCTCCCTCCTTCTTCCTCCGTCCTCCGCCTCCGTCTCTCCTCCTCCTCCTCCCTCCTCCTCCCTCCTCCTCCTCCCCTTCCTCCTCCTCCTCCTCCTCCTACTCACCCTTCCTCCTTCTTCCTCCTTCTCCTCCTCCTCCTCCTACTCACCCTTCCTCCTTCTTCCTCCTCCTCGCCCTCCGCTCCCTCCCCCCCGCAGCTCGGGGCCCCGCCCAGCGGCGCCCCCCGGCGGCCGACGGCCTCTGCCGCCGCTCCAGCTCTGCCCGCCGCCGCCGCCCCAGCTGCTCCGGCTGCCCTTGTCCCAGCTGCCGCCTGCGGCGCGCGCTTCTGCGGCGCGGCCCAGAACATCGGAGGGGGACGTGCACTCCGTGTCCCTCGACAGCTCTGGGCCTCCGGACCGTACAGGCACCCCCCCGACTATACTGGTGTACCCCCTCCCCGAACTACAGGTGTACCCCTCCCCCGGACTGCAGGTACCCCCCCCTGGACTACAGGTAATTACCCCCCCCCCCCTGGACTGCAGGTACCCCCCCCGCTGGACTAGAGGTAACCCCACAGGACTGCATCCACGCGTGCGTCGACACGCGCTGCCCCCCAGACTGCAGGTACCCTTCCCCCGGACTGCAGGTACCCCTCCTTCGGACTACAGGTACCCCTCCCCCGGACTACAGGTACCCCTCCCCCGGACTGCAGGTACCCCGCCCTGGACTACAGGTACCCCTCCCCTGGACTACAGGTACCCCTCCCCCGGACTACAGGTACCCCCCGGACTACAGGTAAGCCCAGAAGTGTTGAGGGGCACAGAGTACAAATAGGGAAACGAACTCTATACACCGACGCTTTTTCTGGCCCTATGCGGAAACTTGAAGCCAGAAGCGCGGATCCTGGTGAATACGGGATCCTGGTGTATACATTTTCCGTTGTTTCCCTGGGAAATCGGTGAACAAAAATATACACCACACCACCCCGACGTCCTCCCCGACCATCAGAAAGTCCTGGGGATGGGAAAACAGCCCGGCGCTGGTAAAGTATATGCTCCAGTTTCCGATGCAGAGACATGCTAGTACTATGTGTCCTCCTTAGGGGCGCGCGCGTCCGACCCGAGCACGTAGTACATAGTAGACCCATCTTACATATACGACCACCCTTCGGGTGATAAGGAGGTTCGATCGGTCTCACGATCGATCTCACTATCGATCTCACTATCGGTCTCGCTCGATCGATCTCACTCGATCGATCTCACAATCGATCTCACTCGATCTATTTCATCCGATCGATCTCACAATCGATCTGACGATCGATCTCACAATCGATCTCACTATCGATCTCACTATCGATCTCACAATCGATCTCACATCCGGTCTCACAACCGATCTCACTACCGATATCACAATCGATCTCACAATCAACATCATCACCATCATCAACGTCATCGTCATCAACGTCATCAGCATCATCATCATCATCAGCATCATCATCATCATCATCATCATCATCGGGACACCAGTATCATCATCACCTCATCACCATCATCATCAACACCATCAGCATCATCACCATCATCAACATCATCCACGGAACACCATCATCGCCACAATCATCAGCATCATCAACATCATCATCATCATCATCATCATCATCATCGGGACACCATCATCATCGGAACACCACCACCATCATCATCTCATCAACATCAGCATCGGGACACCATCATCATCATCAACAGCATCATCATCAACATCCTCATCATCATCAGCATCGGGACACCATCATCATCGTCACCATCATCATCATCACCACCATCATCATCATCGGTAAACCATCGTCGTCATCATCAACATCAGCATCATCATCATCACCATCATCAGGCCTCCATCATCAAAATCACAATCACCTCATCATCATCCTCACGATCCTCATCATCACCACCATCGGGACACCATCATCGTCATCATCATCAACATCATCATCACCGGGACACCATCATCATCACCATCACCATCCACAGCATCATGATCAACCTCATCATCATTGGGACACCATCATCGTCATCATCACCTTCATCATCATCATCATCATCATCATCATATCATCATCCCATCAGCATCAATATCATCAGGATCATCTTCATAATCATCATCATCATCATCACCGGGACACCATCATCAGCAACATCTTCATCATCATCATCATCATCATCAGCATCATCATCATCATCGTCATCATCATCATCGTCATCGGGACACCATTATCAACACAACCATCACCAGCATCATCATCATCAACATCGTCAACATCATCATCATCATCATCATCATCATCATCATCATCATCATCATCATCATCATCATCATCATTATCGGGGCACCATCATCATCACCACCATCAACATCATCACCAACATCATCGACATCATCATCATCATCATCATCATCATCGTCATCATCATCATCATCATCATCATCATCATCATCATCATCATCATCATCATCATCATCTTCATCATCATCATCATCATCATCGGGACACCGACGGGACACCAGCGGGACACCGGCGGGACAACGCGCGGAAACTGGCCCCCGGAAAGAAAACATTTGGTCGATCCCTCCGCGCCTCAGCCGGAGAAGACTTTCTTCTCGCCCGCCCACGCAGCTTCGCCTCGCCCGCACGCACGGCACGCACGAACACGAAACCGAAACAGATTTCCCGGTAGGGGGGCTCTCCGTTCCACTTCGACCTCACCCCCTCACCTCCGATATATATATACATACACATATATATATATATATATATATACATATATATATATATATATATATATATCGATACCTGGGCGGCGTGGCCAGAAAACGCCCGCCGCGACGCATCTACTACAACGTAAGATTCCTCGGCGCGCGCGTCGCCCCTGGGGGGCTACGCACACATAGTATTAATACAGTGTGTTGGCTTACCGCCGAAGGAACATCGGGTCGGAATCGCCATCGGGAAGTCGACACGGATCGAAACGCTCGCCGAATCGGACTGCATCGACATGGAGTCGCAGTCGGACCGGATCGGCGGCGCCAGGATGCTCGGGCCGGGCGAAAGGGGGGGATAGCAAAGGGGGGGTTTGAGAATCAGCTTACGTAGCTGATTTTCCCGGCGCCGCCCGGCGCGCTTGAGGCGGCTATGTATCGAGGAATGGCCCCCTCGGTGGGGCCGAAACCGGCTGCATGCAGCAGATTTCGTACCCCCCCCTTTCCCGATCTCCCCCTTTCGCACGGCCCGAGATGCACAACAGCGCCATGCACGCCCCGGGCCGGACCAGGCCAGAGAAAACTCGGAATCGCATCGGAGCGGGCCGGCCGGCATCGGCATCGAAGCGGACCGGTCGGATCGAAACGGGTCCCGTTCTGTGGGAGGGGGGAGGAACAAACGCCATACAGTCGGGGCCTTGACCTAAGGAACCCAAGATAAGGAACGAGGCCCCTTTTTTCCATAAGTGAAACTTCGATTTCCGATCGAAGACACAAGGAAAACCTGAGGCAAGCTGCGAAACACTCAAGGAACGCGGAGCCCCTCCCCAACGAAAAGGGTTCCTTCTTTCTTCAGCGCCCCGACTGTACATATCCGAAGGGTTGCCATCTAGAAGGGAGAGAAGAGTGGGAGAGGGGGCAGCAGGGAAAGGAAGGCAGAGGGGAGAACGGCAATGTCAACGCGCTCGCGCTTCATCTGCAAGAGCCTCGCCCTTGTCATGAGTCCGTCCCCGCTACGCTGCATCAGTGTTTCTGTCCGCCGTCGGGGATGTCCTAGAACACCTCTGATCCTCACGTGGCAGCCGCAAGCTCTGAGCAACCGTCTGCCCCCCACAATCATGCGGACTGGGGGGGGGGGGCTTTTGCGATACATATATACCGGCGAGGGAGCCGGGAGCAGCAGCAGCAGGAGGACGGACGGAGGAGAGCAGGGGAAGGCGGAGAGGAGATGGGAGGGGGGCAGTGGCGCGGCGAGGAGGGACGATCGGAGCCAGAGCGTGGCGCCCGAGCCGGGGGCGCGCGCGCCGCGCCAAGGACAGGGGGCAGCGGTGTCGATCCTCTGAGGCTGTGGCCGACGCGGCAGCGGCGGCACCGCTTCCAGGGTCCGAGGACGGCACGATGCTCTGGACAAGCAGGAGGAAACACACACACACACACACACACACACACTTGTGGAAGTCGATTAGTGGAGAGGAAGCGTGCTGCCAAGTACTTTCCAGATGTCTACAACATGTTTCAAACATGTCTTAACTATGTAGGAGCACACGTTTGAGACATGTTGAGAACATGTTTTTACACATTTTAAACACATCTTGAATTCGATGATCGGAGTGTCAGGGTGTCCATTGCTATGGCATCCGCAAAAAGACACACACACACACAGGTGCTGAGATCACGGACGCCGGAGACTGCGCGAGCGGGGCGGGGCCACGCCCTGGGCGCTGCCAGGGGAGAGACGAGAGTAGCATCCACACGTGCAGCTGCGGGAGGGGACGGGGGGAGCAGAGGGGGGTGCGAGGGAAAGGGATGGGGGAGGGGAGGGAAGGGGGGACGGGGAGGGACGGGGGGAGGGGAGGCGAGAGAGTAGGATCGGGAAGGAGAAGGCACAAGGGAGGAGAGAGGGAGGGAGAAGGGTGACAAGAAAGGGACACGCTCGGCGCACTGACATCACATCTCACATCTTCCCCCTCCGGCCCATCTCTTCCGACTGCGCAAGTCCCTGTCCATTCGCTGAGTCGCGCATGTTTAAAGATTCTGACAGCAATCTACCGACTGCATGAGGTGGTGAGTGGCCTGTGGCGTCGGCCATGCCGCTCGGTGGTGGAGGACCTCGGCGCGGTGCTCGAGGTCCTTGAGCTTGCCGGCGGATCCCGGAGTCGCGCATCGAATCGATCCCAGATCTCCGAATTGCGTTTGTGATTTTGCCTCGCTGCCCACTGTCCGTAAGGCGGTGGGTATGGAATGTCCTAGGCCAGGGCGCCGCTGGGAACGGCGAATATGTTCCTTTGGGGAGAACAAAAGCACGCGCTCCGAACCAGTGCGGCGCACTTTGTCGAAAGAAGGCTGCGTGGGAGTGGAGGGCGTGTGGAAGGAAGAGTGACCAGCAGATGCGCGGTAAGGATGCCAGGGCCTCGGAGGGCCACGCTCGCGTTTGTTGGAACGAGGTTGGCCAGCGAGAGTCGCTAGGGATGGGCCGAAGGGGCAAGGGTGCCAGGGGTGCCCTCTGGGAAGGTTGCCCATCCCCCCCCTATGCGGGCTGACTGTAGCATGCTCAGGGTGCAGGAGCCCGAACGGTCCTGCGGTTCCCCCGGGCGCGCGCGGCGCCGTGGAGAGGTGGTGGCCCGTGGGGCCGCACCTTGGGACCACGCGTGCTGGCCACACCTGGCGGGGGGGGGAGCGCTTCGAGGCCACACACGGAGCCCACAGCCGAGGGCTGCACTTCCGGGACGGGCTCGAGGGCACGCACCACCTCCATCCCCTCACTCTTGCCCCGCAAGCGCGGGGCGTGACGTACTTGCGCAACTGTCGCAAGGACAGGGGTTGGGGCAGAATGGGGAGGAAAGGGAGGGCGGGGGTGGGGGGGAGCGAGAAAGATGAAGGCGGGAGGAGGGCAGACTTCTGGGGAAGGGTAGGGGAGGGAAGAGGAACCGAGATCGAGAGAAGAAAGGCCGAGAGAACGGCGGGGCGAGGGGACGGGGGTGACCAGGAAGGAGCGCAAGAGGGACAGAGAGAGAGAGTGAGAAGCAGAGGGATATATATATATATATATATATATATATAGAGAGAGAGAGAGAGAGAGAGAGAGCGACATATACCATCAACAAAAAGAAAGGGAGGGTTAACAGAGAGAGGGAGAGAGAGAGAGAGAGAGAAACAAGACATCTACATCTACTTATACATATATGTATATATATATGTATACATATGCATATACACATACTTTACTTATATACATATATATAAGAGAGAGAGAGAGAGAGAGAGAGAGAGTTAGAGAAAGAGAGGAAGAGAGAAAGAGAGAAAGAGAGAAATAGAGAGAGAGAGAGAGGAGAGCCAGAGAGAACATTCTACCACTCTGGTGGAAAAAAAACAACATTTTTTAAACGCACGGGAAAAATGAGCAGGACCGCTCAATCCGCAAGAGCTCGTTGGGGTCTCAGCAGTACTCGAGGGATCGATGGACTACCTCGTACTCCTTCGCCTCCTCCGCCACTCCTCGTACAAGGTCGACCCCTGACACTGGGACCTTCGGTAGACCTCCCTGTGAGGCCACGACGCGTGTAAGTGGTGCATGCGAACCCTGCCGCTTGGGCCTGCCGTGGACCTCCCTAATGAGCCACGAGACATGTGAGAGGCGCGCAAACATGCACACGAAGCGCTGTGCGAAACCTTGCCACTAAGGTATTGTGGGCCGGGGCCTTCGGTGCAATTCCCTGTGGGACCACGGAGCGCGTGGGAGGTGCGCAGGCATGCAACGGAGCCACGACACCGTGCGAGGGGTGCACCGACATAGGGCAGACCCTGCCACTGGAGCCGTCGGTGGAGCTGTTTGTGGGGTCGCGAAATGTGCGAGGGTTGCGCCGCAACGGGGCAGGTGACCGTGTGGAGCCTGCCACTGGGGCCTCCGGCAGAGCTGCCTACGGGGCCACGAAGCGTGCGAGGAGTGCGTCGACATGAGGCGAGTAACCCATTCGGACCCTGCCGTTGGGGCCCCCATGTGGAGCCACGAAGCGTGTGAGGGATGCGCCAGAACCATGATGAGGATGACGATGATGATGAGGATGGGGTTGATGACGATGACGATGGCGATGCCGATGAAGAAGATGTTGATGTTGATGTTGATGTTGATGTTGATGTTGCTGATGATGGTGATGATGATGGTGATGATGATGATGATGATGATGATGATGAAGATGCTAATGATGATGCAGGAAATGACGAACAGTCCGATAATGATGACGATAATGACGATGGGGATGATGATGATGATGATGATGATGATGATGATGATGATGATGATGATGATGATGATGATGATGATGATGATGATGATGATGATGATGATGATGATGATGATGGTGGCGATGCTGATGACGATGATGACGATGCTGATGATGCCTTGTGCTGGTGGTAATGAAGATGCCGCCCAGAATTCCAAACCGAATCCAACCGACCAGAAAGGGCGCAGCAGGGAGGCAGTGCGCCAGGCCAGGGGGGGGCCGACAGCGCGGCGGAGGGGGGCAGGGGGGGGGGGGGGGAAGCGCGCGGGGTGCGTGCTGTTCGCGCTCGAGGCGGCGTGCCAACAGCGGTCGCGGCCTGCTGGCCCCACCGCGCGCCTCAAGCGCCTCGGCCTTCTGCTTCCCGGCCTCCCGCCGTCGTCCAAGCTCAGCGGGGGTCGCGGCCTCGGCCTCCGCGCGCGGCGTGCGCCCCATGGGCGGAAGGCGGCGCCGCGCGGCGGCCTGGCGGGCGGACGCCCCGCCGCTGCACTCCGCGCGGGGCCTCACCGCGCGGGGCCCACCCGCGCAGCTGCCGCAGCTGGCGCTCGCCCTCGCCGAAGGCCCACGGGCTGCGGTGTTGTGCCGTGCTGGCCCTCCGCCGTCGCGGCCTCGCCCTTGCCGCTGGCGCCCCGCTTGCGGCTGCCCCTGCCCCGGCAGCGGATGCAAGCCGCACGTCTCCTCCGCCTGCGGCTGGCGCGGCGGCGCCCCCGCCCCTGGCGCCACCTTCCGCGGCCGCCACGGCGGCTGCCTGTGCCGCCAGGGCTGCTGCGGCCATCGTTGCCATCGTCGCCGCAGCGGCTGCAGCTCTGGCTGCCTTCGCGGCTTCCCTTTCCACAGCTGGCGCCAGAACTGTCGGTGCAGAACGATTCGTTCTCGGTCGACTTGCCCCCGTCCGGCTGGTTCGGCTGCGCCCGCAGGCCGTTGCCCTGGTTGGGCGGTGGCACGCCTGACGGGCCCGCGTAGGGGTGGGCCGCGATGTCGTCGCCATCGTTGGCCGTGGGCTGGTGGGCGGTGTCCTCGGCTAGGCTGCGGCGCTCGCGGGCGGCGCCGCCCCCTGCGGCGGTCGGTTCCTCGAGCCGCCTGCGGTGTGGCGGCGGGTCGCTGGCCTCGGGCACGCGCCTGGGCCGCCGCCGTGCTCGAGCGGTTTTGGCGCCGCCCCATGGAGGGCAACCCTCGCCGCCAGCGCGTCCGCCAGCAACTCCGGCTCTCGGCCCGCTTGGTTTTGCAGCCGCTGCCATGCTGGCTCGCAGATCTCCGCGGCCAAACGTCTGCGCTCGTCGACCGCCCGGTCGGCCGCCAGCCCGATGCTCGGGCCCTCCATCTCGACCGACAGGAGCGTTGCTGCGACGTGCGCCGAGCAGTGCAATCGGCCATATGCGGCGCGCGGTGCCCTCGCCGCCTGGTCCGAGGCCAACGTCCCACACCCTCGCGTGAGCCGCCGTGCGGTGGACCATATACCTCGCTCAGCCTCGAGGCGTGCTGCGGGCGCGCGCTGTGCTTCGCCGAGGGGCGCTCCGCTCCCGCGGCCGGGCGCTGCTGCGCTGCCGTCGCATGCCCCGCCCAGGAAGGGAGGGTCGCCACCTTCTCTGGCCTCGTCGACCGCGTGCGGTTCCGCCGAAGGCGAGCGCTGGGTCGCATCTGCCGACACTCCCCTGGCGTCTCCTCCCGAGTGTGCATGCCTGCCGCTCGGCCCCGCGCCGAGCCGTCATCTCTTGACCCTCCGGCCGCGCGACCCCCCGGCGCCGGGCCAACCCTGGGCGGGCGCCTCGCTGGCGCAATCGCTGCGCAGCCAGCGCCTGGCGCTGCCGACTGCGACCGCAGCGCCGCGCGCCTGGCACGGTCGCCGCCAGCGCTGGGCCCCGCCGCCCCGACATCGAGCAGCGCCGCGCTCGCCGCGCCCGCCCAAGCAACGGTTGGGCGCGGCCTCGGCGGCGCCGTCGCTGTTGGCTGCCGCCAGGAGCCCGTTGCCGATCTGCGCCGCCCGTCCGATCCAGCACTCCACCGATGCGGCGACGTCGTCGGCGAGCGGAGCCCCTGCCTCTCAACGAGGAGCCGCCGGTGTAGAAGCAGGCGGCCCCCGTCGGCACCGCGTGCCCGCTGCGGCGGCCCCGCCGCGCCCCCTCGGCACCCAGCGCCCCGGTTGCCCCGCCCGTCTGCATGGGCATCAGCGCTCTTCAAAACTGGGGGCCCTCGCTGGCGGACTCGGCGGCCGCAACTAGGATCGCCTGGCGGACTGATCTGCCCGCGATCGCGCCTCGCCGCTCTGCTGCCAAGGCTGGGCAGCGCCGCGCGAGATGCCGCGCGGCGCCGCGGCCGACGCGCCCCGCGGGGAAGGCTGCCGATTGGCGCGTCGGGCGGGCGCGAGTCTGCGCGTCGCGCGACGGGCCAAAGGCCGCCCGTTGCCGCGTCGCTCGCGCTCGACCACTGCGCCCGCAACATCGCACATGCCTTCGCGCCTTTCACATGCGGCGCAGTCGGCGACGATCGCGAGCTCGGGGGCCTCGGCTGCCGCCTCGCGCCACAGCCGCTGCTGATGCGAGTCGCGGCCCACCCCCTTAAGGTCGAACCGCCGATGGTCTTCGGCTCGATCGTGGCGCCGCTGTTCGGTGCCCATCGGTCCAGCGCCGCGCCAGCTCCACTGCGTCGCCTCACTCCGCCTTCTGGCGGAAGACCTCGGGCGCTGGATTGACCCGCGGCCGCCCTTGCTGGGTCGGCAGGTCGCCGATCTCGACCAGGGCCCGCTGCGAGATCTCCCAGCGCGTCGTCGGCGTGGTCGATGCTGCCCAGGGCGACGCCGCCCCGCCCTATTGCACTGGCGGCGGCGACCATCCAGCGGGCCTCGCGGCAGGTAGCTCTGGCGCTACCGTCGTGGGATGCGTTTGCCAATCCCCGCGGCGCAGCGATCCCGGCGCCGATCCCGCCCTCCTGCCGCCGCCGCCTCCTCTGCCAGCTGCCAGCTGGCCCTGGCGCGAGGGCCGCCTGGATGCCAGCGCGCCTGCGCCTGGCCTCCTGCGCGCCGGGCTCTCGCGGATGGAGGCGCGTCTCTTGCAATGGCCGGGCGTCGGCGCGGTGGCTCTCCACGAAGCCGCCGCCGATCTCGCTCTCCTGCCAGAGGCTGCGCGGTCGGCCCCCAGCCCGAGCCGTTCACAATTCAAATCTCGAAGGTCTCGCCCCCCCTGGGGTGGGCCCGCCTCCTCCCTGAGCGCCGCGGGCTGGCGGAGGCTTCGGTCCGCGGGAGAGGGCCGCGGTGGCTGCCGCGCTGGCCTGCGCCTTCTCCGCGCGGTTGTCTGGGATCAGCTCGTCGAGGCGCGGCGTCGCCACGGGCTGTGCGGTCGCCTCAGCGTTTGCCTCCCTTGATGCATCCGCGGCGCTCGCCTGCCTTAGCGCAAGCTGAGTGGTGGCGCAATGGCGCTGCTCGCAGCTGAGCTGCGGGGAATCACGTTCAGCGCCGCCAGCATCAGCCACGCGATCAACCATGGCCGACTCCAACGCAGCCTCCATCTCCTCGTCTTCTCAGTCGACGACTTCCGTCTCGGCATCGGCGGCGTCAGCGAAGCCGCCGCCGTCCGTGCCTGGCGTGGCCTCCTGTCCTCCTGCTTCGTCGGGGCCTGCTGTTTCCGCGGGTGCTGCCAACTCCACTGCTGCTGCGCCGCCGCCCGCCTTCGCCGCCGAAGCCTGGCCCCAGACGTCCAGCATCTTCATGGCGGCGGCGACTGCGGCCCGCTCCTGCTGCGTGGCCTCGAGCTCCTTCTGCGACGGCGCGCAGGCAACTTCGCGCTCCACGGTGTTTGCCTGCTTCGTCGCCGACCGCTTGTCGAGCTTGTCCAGCATGGTGTCGAAGTTCGCAGCTGCTCGCTGCGCGACTCCGCCGTGCGCTCCCGTATCCATCTGTTTCTCGCAGTCTGTTTGCTACTTTTGGGATGCTACTGTACTTTAGAGCACTGGTCAACTTCTGCCGCGTATCGCCACGGAGTTACTCGAGGGATGTTGCCGTCGCCACCTCTGTTATGCTGGCCGTTCCCTTCTTGTACTTCTCGATGAGGCCGCGCGTCGCAATTTCCGTGGTGCTGCGCGCCTCCGTCCTGGCGATGAGTGGCAACATCTCGTCCAGCCCGTGGCCGTCCTCCGGCTCTGGCTGGCGCGCAGGCGCTAGCCCTCGAGGTGCCGCCGGGCCACTCCGGCGAGGTCCCCTGCGGGGGGCCGAGCGCTGCAACTCCCCATGGCCTGCTTCTGGGCCTCCCCGGCCTGCTTCTCGATCTGCTCGCCGCCGGCGGTCCCGCCACGGGGTCTGGGGCGCCGCCCGCTCCGCGGTGGTCCTGCGGCTCGGCCGCTGTCGCCGCCGTGGGCCGCCAGCCTCACGGAGGGGCCGCCGTGGGGGTCGCCCTTGGTGTTGGCGCCTTCCGCCAGCCGATCCTTGCCTTGGTCTCGTCCACGCCGCCAGCCGCAGCCGAGCCCGCTGGCGATCGCGGCCGCGCACCATGGTTGCGCGAGTCTGACCGTGAGAGCTCGCGCCAACCTAGCTGGCGCACCCGAATCCCACGATCCGACACGACGACGATGACGACGACGACGACGACGACGACGATGATGATGATGATGATGATGATGATGATGGTGATGATGATGGTGATGTGAATGATGATGATGATGATGATGATGATGATGATGATGATGATGGTGATGATGATGGTGATGATGATGATGATGACGATGATGATGATAATGATGATGATGATGATGATGATGATGATGATGGTGATGGTGATGGTGATGATGATGATGTTGTTGGTGATGCTGCTGATGATAGTGATGATGGTGATGACGGTGACGGTGATGATGATGACGATGATGATGGCGATGATGATGATTAGGTGATAAGGATGGTGATGATGACGATGATGATGGTGACGATGATTATGCTGATGGTGATAACGATAACGATGACGAGGACGACGACGACGATGATGATGATGCTGATGCTGATGATGATGATGATGATGATGATGATGATGATGATGTCGATGATGATGATGATGATGATGATGATGATGATGATGATGATGATGATGATGATGATGATGATGATGATGATGATGATGGTGGTGCTGATGATGATGAGGTTGATGATGATGACGAAGATGATGATGATAATTACGCTGATGACGAAGATGAGGAGGAAGAGGAGAGCAGGAGGGGAGAACGAGTGAGAAGAGCCGCTGCGCACTCAAACCGAGGACCCAACACACGGGAGGGCTGGCAACAAGGAATTCTCGAGCACTTGAAACACATTCCCCCCCAGACCCCTTCAGGAGTGCGTCTTGGCCAATACTCCAGAGGAAGATCCGCCGCGCCACCGAGAGGCACCTCTGGGGCCCCAGAGATTCGATGCCGTGATTTTTTCAATACGGGGTCCCCGGAAGCCTCGACCCATTCCCCAGGACCGGTTTTGCATCCTGAATCGTTTTTTAACACCTTCGAGGCCGAAAAATTAGAAAAACCTCCGTCTTGATTTTTTCCCAACCATCCTGTGGTGTTGGGTCCTCGTTTTGAAGAGACAGCGCCCCACGTCTCCTCCTTCCTCCTTCCTTCCTCCTCCTCCTCCTTCCTCCTCCTCCCTCCTCTTCCCCCTCCTCCCTCCTCCCCCTGCTTGCCACTGCTCTCGGCACACCTCTCACACGCTTCGTAGCCCCATAGGGAGCTCCACCGAAGGCCCCAGTGGGGGTGTTCGCATGCGGTTCCCCCACCCAGGGCAGCGTTTCGTGGCCCCATAGGGAGCTCCACCGAAGGCCCCAGTGGGGGTGTTCGCATGCGGTTCCCCCACCCAGGGCAGCGTTTCGTAGCCCCATAGGGAGCTCCACCGAAGGCCCCAGTGGGGGTGTTCGCATGCGGTTCCCCCACCCAGGGCAACGCTTCGTGGCCCCATAGGGAGCTCCACCGAAGGCCCCAGTGGGGGTGTTCGCATGTTTCGTGGTTCCCCCACCCAGGGCAGCGTTTCGTGGCCCCATAGGGAGCTCCACCGGAGGCCCCAGAGCTGGCTGCTCTCGCATGCGGTTCCCCCACCCAGGGCAGCGCTTCGTGGCCCCATAGGGAGCTCCACCGAAAGCCCCAGTGCAGCATGCGGTTCCCCCACCCAGGGCAGCGCTTCGTGGCCCCATAGGGAGCTCCACCGAAGGCCCCAGTGGCTGCTCTCGCATGCGGTTCCCCCACCCAGGGCAGCGTTTCGTGGCCCCATAGGGAGCTCCACCGGAGGCCCCAGTGGCTGCTCCAGCACAGCGCTTCGTGGCCCATAGGGAGCTCCACCGCCCCAACCCACCCAGGGCAGCGCTTCGTGGCCCCATAGGGAGCTCCACCGAAGGCCTTCGCATGCTGGTCTCGCAACCCCCACCCACGGCAGCGTTTCGTGGCCCCATAGGGAGCTTCACGAAGGCCCCAGTGGCTGCTCTCGCATGCGGTTCCCCCACCCAGGGCAGCGTTTCGTGGCCCCACAGGGAGCTCGACCGAAGGCCCAGTGGCACAGTTCGCATGCGGTTCCCCACCCAGGGCAGCGTTTCGTGGCCCCAGGGCTCCACCGAAGGCTCCTGTGGCGCAGCTCGCATGCGGTTCCCCCGCCCAGGGCAGCGCTTCGTGGCCCCATAGGGAGCTCCACCGAAGGCCCCAGTGGCTGCTCTCGCATGCGGTTCCCCCACCCAGGGCAACGATTCGTGGCCCCATAGGGAGCTCCACCGAAGGCCCCAGTGGCGCAGTTCGCATGCGGTTCCCCCACCCAGGGCAACGATTCGTGGCCCCATAGGGAGCTCCACCGAAGGCCCCCGTGGCGCAGTTCGCATGCGGTTCCCCCGCCCAGGGCAGCGTTTCGTGGCCCCACAAGGAGCTCCACCGAAGGTCCCAGTGGCGCAGTTCGCACGCGGTTCCCCCGCCCAGGGCAGCGCTTCGTGGCCCCATGGGGAGCTTTACCGAAGGCCCTCCCCAGTGGCGCAGTTCGCATGCGGCTCCCCCACACAAGGCAGCGTTTCGTGGCCCCATAGGGAGCTTCACCGAAAGCGGCACCCACAACGCGTTACGAACAATTGTTTATGGTTGGGTCCTTCGCCACGGAAATTCAATACGTTGGATCTCCGAGGCCGCCCGGCACGGAGGACACGCGGCTGCCGCGCGCGCGACACACGAAAAATCGAGCAGCACAACCACTACGCTGGCCGTGCAGCAGCTGTGGCCCCCGAAGGGAGGCAAGCGGGCCCTGGACTCCCTCCAAGGGGCGCTCCGGGGACCCGCGGTTGCCTCTTATGTCGGGCCTGTCCCCCTACTGGGGGATTTCCGACGAAAAATTAAAAATACCCGAACAAAAACCCAAATGTCAAAACATATTCAAAAACACCCCAAAACACACCCGAAATACTCAAAAAAATACCCCAAAAAATACCCCCCAAAAAATTAAGAATACCCCCCCAATACCCCCCCAAAAGTCCCCAGACTATGTTTGGCTTAGTCTTTGACTATTTCTGGGGTATGTTTTATTTTTCGTCGAAGATCCCCCTGTAGGGGGACAGGCCCGACTTAACTGTTGCCCCAGAGCCGTCGTGGACTGCCCTGGGGCCCCCGGGAGAGGCTCCCCGGACCCGAAGCCGTGGAACGCATGTCTCCGTCGGCGGCGAGGCAGAGGCGCTCCGCACCAGCGCGAGGCAAATCGGGGGGCACCGATCGGCAAATTGTCCAGCGCGCAGGAGCGCGGGGAGGAGAAGCGGGAGCGGCCGCGCGGGGGGGGAAGCTGAAACCGTGGAACACAGAGTAATCCACAAGTGCGCAGGCGTGAGCTTTCGGGGGTCCGCGCGGACCTCCAGCAGCTTACATGCCTGCGCATGTGTTTCTTCGACCCGTGCTGAGATCGTGCTGAGATTTAGCCGGCGTGGTGCTGCAGCCTGCCGAGAAGCGCCTGGGCATTCCTGGGGCGCCCGCCCGAACCACCCTGCCGGAAGGGGCAGGGGGAGCCCAGCGTGCAAAGAGCGGGGGGCGAGCCCGGCCGAGCACGCCCTCTCGGTCCAGGGAAAGGAACTGGGGGGATGATGATGATGATGATGATGATGATGATGATGATGATGATGAGGAGGAGGAGGAGGAGGAGGAGGAGGAGGAGGAGGAAGAGAAAGGGGAGGAGGAGAAGGGGGAGGAGAAGGAGGAGGAGGACCAGTGTAAACCCACGAGCCATCAACGATGTTGGAAAACAACCTCACTCCAAGCTCTCTCTTCATACGCCCCTTCAACGTTTCATTTCCACTGAGGGATCTGCCCTGTTGGAAGACAACCGTTTGAAGATCTGGAAGCATGCCAAAACATTGTTCTCGGGATTCCAATGCCACGGATCAACCTGACTGTTGCGTCTTGTCGGTCCTGGATCGCGCCAGAACGCCGTTCTGAGGATTTCATCACCGCGAATCAACGTAACTGTTGCAACCGCAGGATCCTGAATCCCTCCCAGGCACCATTTCTGGTACGTTGACCGTGGGAATCCATGACACTCTTGCAAATGTTAGGAGAGAATGTGCGTGGCGCTAAAGCGCGAACCACATTATGAAAAGGAACCGCCCTCAATCCGTGAAGCTGTTGCAATTCTTTAAAACGAATGTGAGCGGCGCTAAGGCGAGAGCCACACGGGTGATCCTCAATTTGTGAAACTCTTGCAACTGTTTAAAACGAATATGCGCGGCGCTAGAACGAGGGCCACATTTTGAAAACGGGTGATCCTCAATCCGTGAAGCTCTTGCAAAGCATAGAAAACATGTGCGCGGCGTAAGGCGAGAGCCACATTTTAAAACCACCCGCCCTCCATCTGTGAAGCTGTGACAGTCATGAACGGTGCGGAAGTCTCAGGCGAAACGCCCGGCCCGGCCTAAAACATGACCTCGGGGTGCGACAGGGAGAACTTAATTATAAGGACAAGCAATGGAGGAGAAGAGGGAGGTGGAGGATGAGGAGGAGGAGGAGGAGGAGGAGGAGGAGGAGGAGACACATTTAGGAGGCACCTCCTTGGAGGTCTTCGCAAAAACGAATAAGAACACTTGGTCCCGATCAGCGGGCTATGTATCCGGAGAAGGCCGAGAGAGGCCCAGGATTAAGCCAGATCTAGCGGGACGACACCGGATGAAGCGGGACTGTGCCAGACTAGGCTTGTTTCCGACAACGGATATACCAGCGGCAACGCGGACTTCACCCTTCCAGGAGCTGCATCCCAAGGCAGAGGGATGGGCAGAGAGAGGAGTAGGCAGACTCAGGCATGAGGCGCCCCGAACAAATCTGCAGAGCTGGCTTCAGGCCACGGGGCCGCCAGGATCACGTCACTCGGGATCCGAAGCCGGCCCTGGAGAAGGGGTCGAGGGGTCCCACGCGTCGAACACAAACATCGATGCGCCGGATGTCTGGGCCGGAGGCGGGAAGCAGAGGAGAAAGCAGAAAAACAAGAAGAAGCAGAGGTAACCCCAAAGGGTCTTTCAGACCCCCCCGGGCAATAATGGGAAAATGACTCATTTGTCCGCCGGCTCATTGACGGCTTGGGACCCCGCCAATAATGGGAAATGAATTATTCGCGTCGGCGGATGCATGAGAGGTCATGAGACGTGCTCAAAATCCCATCGCTCAACGCCTGGCGGCCTCCTCCGCCTCCTCCTCCTCCTCCTCCTCCTCCTCCTCCTCCTCCTCCTCCTGTGCCCCGGGGAAGGGGGGAGGGGAAGGAGGAGGAGGAGGAGGGACGAGTTATATCCCCCGCCGAGAACTTGGGGGTGGGCATCATGAAAGACCTTCTGCGGCTATCACAAGAAGAAGCAGTGCACATCGTCTCTCGGAGGCCCGCGCGGTCTTCTCGGGTCGGGGCCGGGCCTCCCTTTGTGAAGGGGCCCTGGGACACACAAGTGAATAGGCACAAATAAAAGGATGCCCAATCTTTTCCCATATTTTCTGGGTTTTTGTCTTCCCCCCCCTAATTCCCATATTTCCCATATTTTCCGGGGAGTCGACGATTAATTGTGTCAGTGTGTTTTTTCCCTCCTGACCATTGCCCAGCACGTGGAAGGCGCCGAATGCGGCGCCGCCGGGAGCGTCAGAAGGGAGGGCGGGGGGGGCCCAGCGCGGGCGGGAGAAGCTGAAGGGGCCCTGGAACACACAAGGAAATACATACAAATAAAAGGATGCCAAATATTTTCCATGTTTTCTGGGTTTTTGTTTCCCCCCCCCTCTTCCTATATTGTCCACATTTTCCCGGGGATCGACGATTAATTGTGCCTGTGTTTTTGTCCCTCCTGAGAAGCCCGCGCGGCCCTCCGAAAATTTCTGCGCGAGCAGATTCTTACCCTTCGACCCAAAGACGCGGGCGTGGACCAGACGGAACGCGCGGACTCCATTTTCTCGCCGCGCTCGCCCAGCAGCCAGATCACGAGACCAGGCTAGATTCCGGGCGGAGCGGGGGGATGAAGGCAGGAGAACCGAGAATCGAATCGATAAGTCGAATCGACGATCGAAATGAATCGGATCGGCAGCCAACTCGAGAGGAGTCGACTCGGCGGAAGTCGGCAGAACAGTAATGCGTCATCGAGAACTCGGACTCCAAATCGGAATCCAAAGTCGAATCGAATCGGAATCGGAATCCATCGAAATCGAATCGAATCGACTGGGAGGAATCGAAACGAACCCTGGGAAGAGAAGGAGCGGTGGGGGAGGAGGAGGAGGAGGAGGAGGAGGAGGAAGAGAAGGACGAGGAGGAGGAGGAGGAGGAGGAGGAGAAGGAGGAGGAGCAGGAGGATGAGGAGGAGGAGGAGGAGGAAGACGAAGAGAGCAGGGCAAGGGGGGGGCAGGGGGCCGAGGAGGGCGAGGGAAGGAGGAAGGACGAGATGGGGCATGGCGGCCGGCGGGCGGAGGCCAAGCCAAGGGGGGGGGGATAAAGAGGGGGGAGAACTGGAAATTGGCGGGGAGCGAGGGGGAAGTGAGAATTTGGACAACATTTGTTGTTGGGCATTGTACCAGAAGTCTCGACCCCCTCCCCAGGACCAACTCTCCCTCCCGAGCCGTCTTTGTTCACGGTCCCCGTGGGCCCCGCGAGGGCGAGGGCCCCCCTCGAGGCCGAAAAACATACGGAAAAAACCTCAGTCGCGATGGTCGTCCATGTTTTGGACGCCCGAAATGGGTACGGGAAAAATGGGTACAATGCCCAACAACAAATGCTGCCCCAGACCAACAGCGGCCGCCGTTGGGCAGGCGGCCTTCTGTCTCAAACGGACACAGGCCGCGGCGGCGCGGACAGCGAGCCCTGTTCAAAATGAACAGGAACTGCTGTTGGGCAGGGCATTGTACCCCTTCTTTCCGTACCCATTTCGTTCGTGCTGAGAGAAAAAGAATGCCTTCTCGGAAAGCTCGGAAGTCCCCCGGCCTCCTGAGGAGTTCTCTGGGCCTTCCCCGAGGGCAGAGAAAGCTTCTCAGGAGGCGCGAGGGATGCTGAGAAGTCCCGCCGCCTTCTGAGAAGGCCTTCTCCTTGTCACCTGCCCCCCTCGCTCGCCGCCGAGGAAGGGGTAGGGAGCCCACAAAGGACGTGCGGGCCCAACCACGTACATGGACACGGCTCCCCGTCCGGCCGTCTGGGAGCCCCGCCGCGCGATACGAGCGTTCCCGCAGAGCGCGCTCTCGAAGCCAGCGTGGAGTCGTGCACGCGCACGTCCTCCCTTCGCTCCCGAAGGGGAGGCGGAGCGGGGATTTGGATTGGATTGCGCTCTGATTCGCCGGGGAGACGGTCAGCTTGGTGCGGCACTCACTGGCTGCTGGCAGAAACACGCGGTATCTAGCAGCACGGGCGCCAAGGTCTGGTGAATCCCCCCGCCCCCGTCCTTTGGGAGGAAGAGAAACGCTTGTGGGCTTCGTGCGAAAGGGACGTGCGGAGGGCGAGGATGACGGGAAGGGGGGGGGGAACTGGGAAATCGGCCTGGACGTGTCCATGGCCTCCCTCTCCTACACACTACACGAGGAAACAGGCCACGTGCCGCGCTCCGGCGCGACTGGCGAGGGGGGGGAACTGGAACAGCGGCATGGACGTGGCCGCGGCCTCCCCCTCCTACAGAAACCTTTGCACAGCGCCGTGCTCCAGCACCTCCGGCCGCTGTCACTGGCCCTCCTCGACGTCCGCTGTTGTGGGGGTCGCGCAGCTCCGCAGCCTGAGCCGGGCTGCAGAGCCGCGCCGCGGCAACGACAGGCACAGAGGGGAGCGCGCCCCTAAGATCCACCGCTGCGAAGCAAGCATATGACAGCGCAGAAGGTCACGAGCGGAACCCCAAATCAACTCTTCCTGCTGTATTCTTCGAGCTGGCTCGATC
>CAUYUJ010014551.1:324135-374912 GCA_963575745.1 Prorocentrum cordatum
GCACACGCGCGCACGCGCACACGCGCGCACGCACACACGCACACGCACACGCACACGCACACGCACACACGCACACACACACACACACACACACACGCACGCACGCACGCACGCACGCACGCACGCACGCATACATACACACTAGAACCACGCGCGCGCTTCGCGCGCGCTTAGGTTCTAGCTAGGATCGTCACCGTCGTCATCATGAACATCACAATCGCCATCATTCCCCCCGCCAGGGCTAATGTACATCGTTTCTGGATGCTTCTGGCCGGAATACGAAACGAGTTTCTGTAGTTAGAGTCTCTGGGGGAAGTCGCGGGGACCCTCAGGATACTTACGGATGCCTCTGATAATCCCCCAGCGTGCCCCACGAGATGGCCAGAGGGTGCCCGAACAGAACCCGAGGACGGCGACGACGGCGGCGATGAAGACGGCGGCAATCGCGGCGACGAAGGTAGCGGCGGTTGCCATGGGTTAGTACCCAATCAGAGCTTGCTTCTGTAGAAGTCCTGGCGGATTAAAAGGTTCGATGAGGTTCGGCAGGATTCCGTCCCCATGCGGCCGGGCCAGGTGCCCGGGTGCCCGGGTGCCCGGTGCCTGGGTGCCTGGGTGCCCGGTGCCCGGGTGCCGGGGTGCCTGGGGGTGCCCTATAGCCCTATAGCCCTATAGCCCTATAGCCCTGTAGCCCTATTGCCCTATAGCCGTATAGCCCTATAGGACTGTAGCCCAATAGCCCTATATCCCTACATCCATCTAGCCCTTTTAGCTCTATAGCCCTCTGATCCTATAGCCCTATAGCCCTATAGCCCCATAGCTCTGCAGCCCAACAACCCTATAGCCCAATAGCCGAATAGCCCACATAGCCCTATAGTCCTATGGCCCAAGCCCTATAGCCCTATAGCCCTATAGCCCTATAGCCCTACAGCCCTATAGCCCTGTAGCCCAATAGCCCTGTAGCCCTGACGCCCTATGGCTCTCCAGCCTTATAGTCCGATAGCCCTGTAGCTCTACGGGCTTCGCACCGCCGCACATCACAAGACACGCTCGAGCGGATCCAGCCGTGGCGACGTCGGGGACTGCAAAAGGTCGCAAGGGCACGGAATCTGAAAGGAAGAGAGAGAAAGAGAGAGAGAGAGAGAAAGAGAGAGAGAGAGAGATGGAGAGAGAGAGAGAGAGAGAGAAACAAAAAAGAGACAGAGAGAGAGAGAGAGAGGCAGAAAGAGAGAGAGAGAGGAAATGGAGAGGAGGCGAGCTTGAGTCAACGAAAGTCGCAGGGAAGGGGGCAGGGGGAAGAAGGCCAGAGAGCGCTGAAGGATACAAATACTGGAACCCTCTTGGGATTTTTTGGGGGGCCTCATCCCGTCGCTCGCTGGGAGTTTGACGTAGCTTCTCGGGAGCCTCTGAACCTGTCGGGGGCTTCCTGGAAGCAGGTTCGAAGGATTTTGGGGGCCGATTTGGGGCTTCTCGGGGCCTCCTTTGGGCCTCTTGGGGGTCTCCTGGGGCCTCTTGAGGGGCCTCCTGATGGCCTCCTGGCGGCCTCTTGGGGCGGAAGGCTCGAGCTTGCGGTTCGTGGTCCCCCTCTGGGCCCCCTCTTGGGCCCGTCTTGGGGCCCTCTTGGGCCATCTTGGGCGCCTCTTGGGCCGTCTTGGGGCCCTCTTGGGCTGTCCTGGGGCCCTCTTGGAAGCTTCTTGGGCCGTCTTGGGGCGGTCTTGGGCGCCTCTTGGGCCGTCCTGTAACGTCGGAAAGCCCAAAAGACAACTTTGTTGAAAATGTACGTTTTACGAAGGGAATGGGCCAATTTTTGCGTCTAGGGGCCCTCTTGGGACGCATGTTGGAGGCTTCTTGGGGCCTCTTGGGGGCGTCCTTGGACGTCTGGGGTCTCCTGGGGCCTCTTGAGGGGCCTCCTGGGGGCCTCCTGGCGGCCTCTTGGGGCGGAAGGCTCGAGCTTGCGGTTCGTGGTCCCCCTCTGGGCCCCCTCTTGGGCCCGTCTTGGGGCCCTCTTGGGCCATCTTGGGCGCCTCTTGGGCCGTCTTGGGGCCCTCTTGGGCTGTCCTGGGGCCCTCTTGGAAGCTTCTTGGGCCGTCTTGGGGCGGTCTTGGGCGCCTCTTGGGCCGTCCTGTAACGTCGGAAAGCCCAAAAGACAACTTTGTTGAAAATGTACGTTTTACGAAGGGAATGGGCAAATTTTTGCGTCTAGGGGCCCTCTTGGGACGCATGTTGGAGGCTTCTTGGGGCCTCTTGGGGGCGTCCTTGGACGTCTGGGGTCTCCTGGGGCCTCTTGAGGGGCCTCCTGGGGGCCTCCTGGCGGCCTCTTGGGGCGGAAGGCTCGAGCTTGCGGTTCGTGGTCCCCCTCTGGGCCCCCTCTTGGGCCCGTCTTGGGGCCCTCTTGGGCCATCTTGGGCGCCTCTTGGGCCGTCTTGGGGCCCTCTTGGGCTGTCCTGGGGCCCTCTGGGAAGCTTCTTGGGCCGTCTTGGGGCGGTCTTGGGCGCCTCTTGGGCCGTCCTGTAACGTCGGAAAGCCCAAAAGGCGACTTTGTTAAAAATGTACGTTTTACGAAGGGAATGGGCCAATTCTTGCGTCTAGGGGCCCTCTTGGGACGCATGTTGGAGGCTTCTTGGAGCCTCTTGGGGGCGTCCTTGGACGTCTGGGGTCTCCTGGGGCCTCTTGAGGGGCCTCCTGGGGGCCTCCTGGCGGCCTCTTGGGGCGGAAGGCTCGAGCTTGCGGTTCGTGGTCCCCCTCTGGGCCCCCTCTTGGGCCCGTCTTGGGGCCCTCTTGGGCCATCTTGGGCGCCTCTTGGGCCGTCTTGGGGCCCTCTTGGGCTGTCCTGGGGCCCTCTTGGAAGCTTCTTGGGCCGTCTTGGGGCGGTCTTGGGCGCCTCTTGGGCCGTCCTGTAACGTCGGAAAGCCCAAAAGACAACTTTGTTGAAAATGTACGTTTTACGAAGGGAATGGGCCAATTTTTGCGTCTAGGGGCCCTCTTGGGACGCATGTTGGAGGCTTCTTGGGGCCTCTTGGGGGCGTCCTTGGACGTCTGGAGGCCATCTTCAGCATCTCGGAGCCCTCTTGGAGGCCTCTTGGAAGTTTCTTGGGCCGTCTTGGGCGCTTCTTGGGCCGTCTTGTCTGACTGGGGAGGCCTCCGGCAAGCCCCGACGAGCCTCCGGGCCCCCCGGGGTGCACATTTGTGGTCGAGGTCCCGGCCCCGGGCCCCCGGACCCGGTGCGCCGTTATATGTATACACACACACACACACACACGCACACACACACACACACACCCATACCCAATACCCATAGGGGGGTCGGAGGTAGGAGGACTGGCTATGGGCATGGGTGCGGGTTGGCGGAGCCCCGGGGAAACTCCCGTGCGAGCGGGCACCCCCTCCGCCCACACGCACTCATGGCCCTCTCCGCCCCCCCCATGGGCACACGTCGTTCATTTCGAATTGTGCTCACTTCTACTTGTGCTCGTTTCTGATTCTTCCTGGCCCCCTAGTGGCCAGGAAGAGGCCCAGGACAGAACAGTTAGAGATGAAAGGATCTTGGCCCCCAAAAAATCGGAGGACTCTCGAAGAAATAGAATTGCACAATGTGTACAGTTGTCTCCCCCCCGGCGCGCCGCCGCGTCTGGGGAGGGGCAGCCCCAGCCCGCGGCGTGCCTCGCGCTCCCCTCCTCGCCCGCCGGCGCCTCCTCGTAGCCCGCCGCTCCTGGCGTCGGCGCGCGAGGAGGAGAACGAGGGGCCAGCGGGTTGCGCTGTCAGGAGCCCTGACAGGTCCCAGGCGAGAGCAACACCACGATCCTCGTCCTCCTCCTCCTCCTCCTCCTCCTCCTCCTCCTCGTCATCATTCTCATCCTTCTCCTCCTCCCTCCCCCTCTTCTTCTTCCTCCTCCTCCTCCTCCTCCTCCTCCTCCTCCTCCTCTTCCTCCTCCTCCTCCTCCGCCCCTCTCTCCTCCTCCTCCTCCTCCTCCTCCTCCTCCTCCTCCGCCCCCCTTCCCCTCCTCCCCACCTCCTCCTCCTCCTCCTCCTCCCTCCTCCCTCCTCCTCCATCCTCCCCACCTCCCCCTTCCTCCTCCGCCTCCTCCTCCTCCTCTTCCTCCTCCTCCGCCCCCTCCTCCGCCTCCTCCTCCTGCTCCTCCTCCTCCTGCTCCACTCTGGCTCTTCCTCCTCTTCCTCCTCCTCCTCCTCCTCCTGCTAGCTCCGCCGACAAACTCTGGCTACATCTCAACAGACATGCAGGCCCGTTCAACACATGCGTTCTCTGATTGCAGTAGCCAGCCACCCTTGAGGCTGGACGGTCCGCAAATATCCTCACACGCGCCAGGGGGCGTGGCCCAGCTCCCAGTAGCTGCGCCTTCCAGACTTCGTCGCCGCCGCTGGCCCTTCCAAATGTCCTCCTCCTCTTCCTCCCTTTCTCCTCCTTCTCCTCCTCCTCCTAGATGATAAAAAACACTTGCCCGCAATATGCTAGACCCTAGCTCAAACGTTTCTCCGGCGACAAGGGAAGATCTGACCTTTTGGCCAATCCGCGATATGGGGGTTGATGCTCACGTTCGGAGCGAGGATGGCACCGCTACGCGAGAGGTTGCCCCGCCGCACAAACTGAAAGTGCCAAGGAGAAGACTGAGAAGATCGAGAACCATGGAGAGGCCATTGACATATTTTAAGCGGAATCTCGAATTGCAGTGAGGACACTTGCCAGTGTCTTACGGGGTCTCGTGGATTCGGACCCTTTTCAGAGGAAGGGGGATGATGATGCTGATGATGATGATGATGATGAGGAGGAGGAGGAGGAGGAGAAGGAGAAGGAGGAGGAGGAAGAGAGAGGAGGAGGAGAATGAGGAGGAAGAGGAGGAGGAGGAGGAGGAGGAGGAGAATGGAGGAGGACAATGGCCTGAAATGATGCTCGGTAGAAGGAGGAAGGTCAAATGGGCGGGTGGCAAGGAGCCTCCCATCATCAGGACAAAAGTTGCGGCCGTCGCGAAGGGTTTCCGAACAGCAGAGCGGGAATCGGCTGGTCAGCCTGCGCCGGGGGCTGCTCGTTCTGGAGCGAGACTGCCGCAAAACACTCCGGTGGCTTCCCGACTTGAAGCCACCTCCTGCGAGAGGGTGCGGGGGGCGGGCTCTCCTGGGAAGAAGCCCAGCGCGGACTGCACGACGCGTCGCCTGGCAAGCAAAAACAGGGCCAGCGTCCCGGCGGAAAGGACACCCGCGTAGGCGACCAACCTGGGAAGCTCATGTGCACTGAGAGGCAAAAGAGACTCCAGCAAACCGTGCTGTGGTACAGCCAGCATGTCATGCACAAGCCAGAAGCACTCCAAGCGGACTTACGGATTAGCTGCTATGCGCCGAGTTGCAAGACTATCCGCCGCCCTCCTTTGGGACCCAGCAGGCTGCTTGGCCTAGGTTGTCTTGCTCCCTGCGGAAATCCCGATTCCCAGCTCCGAATTAAAATTGCACGTTTTTTTGGGACTCGTTCCATATTCAGAGGAAACAAAAAAAAACATCGAATTCCGCGCGGTGCGGGGATCTGAAAATCCGCCGACCCTGTCGGCGTGTGTCGGGTGTCTGTCCGGTCCCGTCGACGGGGGGCCTTCTTTCGCCCCCTCCTTCCCATCCTCCTCTTCCGTCGGGGGAGAGAGAGAGAGAGAGAGAGAGAGAGAGCACCCTTCCTCGTTCAAGTTCGCAGCTCGAGGGAACTCCATCCACGTCCTCATTACGTCGACGTGACACCCCTTCCCTTTGTCCCTTCCCCGCCGGGGGGGGGGGGTCCCGGGTGGGGGGGGCATATTCGCATCGCCTCTGGGGGTCCTCCTCTCCCACGCCGGTCCTTCTCCGGCGCGCTGGTCCTCCCCGGGTCCTCCTCCACAGGTGGGGAGGAGTCCCAGGGGGGGGGGGGGCAGATGCGCATCCGTCCCTGGGGGTCCTCCTCCCCCCTCCCCTCCCCTCTCCCATGCCGCTCCTCCTCCGGTCCTCCTCCCCAAGGGGGGGGGTCCCAGTGGGGAGTCCTTTTCCTCCTCCTTTTCCTCCTCCTCCTCCTCCTTATCTTCGCCTCCTCCTCCTTTTCCTCCTCATCCCCCTCCTGGTCGTCGTCGATGTCTTTCAGGGTCGGCGGCACTGGCGCCGTCAGGCCTTCACAATCCTCCGCATTCCCTCCCTATGGGGGTTCACAAAATTTCTTGGGGTGCCCTGGGACACGTGAAATGTGGCATGGTCGAACCCATGAGGCCACCAAGCCCTGATCAGTTCAACCAGGCTCGCGCTGCCCGGGCCACAACCACCTTTACGTTGCACCAGATTCGGGCTCCCGGAACCACCGTCCCTGGTAGATAACAGCAGGGGCGCGCTCTCGAGGCCGCAGCACATTGTGAAGTATTGTAGGAGTTCTACAAGCCTGCGCCCAAAGCAACAATCCTTTGTACATTGCAACGCGCTGGGGCTCCCAAGGCCAGAACCGCTTGCACTTTACGCCCACCTCGCGTTTCCAAAACCCACGGGCCTCCGAACGTTACACCGGTTGGACCCGAAACCACAGCCCTGTGTAGAGTACAGGTTCGAGCCTCCGAAGCCAGAGCCCCTCGTCATTTGCTGCGTTTCTCGGGTCGGGCGAAAGGGGGGGATAGCAAAAGGGGGGTTTGAGAATCAGCTCACGTAGCTGATTTTCCCGGCGCCTCCCGGCGCCGGGAGGCGCCCATGTATCGAGGAATGGGCCCCTCGGTGAGGCCGAAACCAGCTGCATGCATCAAATTTCGTAACCCCCCTTTCCCAATCCCCCCCTTTCGCCCGACCCGAGTTTCTGCGCTCCCAAAACTCCCCATCGGGTGCACCAGATCCTCGCTCCCCGAAACATGCGCTGCAACGAATGACGGGAGGCCTGCGCCCCCCGAGGCTGCACTCCCGCGTGACATGCCGCGGGGCTGCGCCAAACCGAAGCCGCAGCGGCCACGACCCTTTGCAGGTTACCGCTTTACGGCTCCGCGCCCGAGGTGCGTCCACCCCACGGAGGCTGCCCAGAGGAGCCCCCCCCCCTTGACGAGCCAGTATGTTTGTATATATATATATATATATATATATATATATATATATAAGTATGTAAATCTATATGTTTATACAACATATATATAATCTCTGTTGGAATATGTGTTCGAAGGGCGCTTTCGTCCCCCCCAACCGTCGTTCCTGGAGAATTCGGCGCTGGGCTCGAGGCCGTTGGAATATGTGTTCGAAGGGCGATTTCGGCCCCCCCAGCCGTCGTTCCCGGAGAATTCGGCGCTGGGCTCGAGGCCGCGGATCATCGTAAATCGGCCACCACAAAGTCTGCCTGGCAGGGTTTCTGTGGTGCTTCTGGGGGTCCCTCTCTATCGACGTGCCAACCTGCTTGCACCGCCCCCTCTTCCCGAGACTTCCTGGGATGCCTCACACATCCGTGGCGCTCTCCAACGCCTACAAGCTGCCCAGAATAGCTCCAAAATGACCTAAAATGGCCCCGAGATGGCCCCAAATGGCCTCAGGACCGTCCAAAAGACTTCAAACACGGCCCAAAATGGCTCCAAGGGAGCCTCCAGCAAGGCGGGAAGAGGCCAACATCATTGATTTGCGACTGTTCTTTCCGTATAGCTTGGGTTCTCGCCTTTTCGAGCTTCCGACGCTCCAAGACGGTGTACGAGGCCTCCAAGACTCCCCCGAGGCCCCCAAGAGAGCTCCAAGACGGCTCAAGAGGGCTCCAAGACGGCCCAAGAGGCGCCCACAACTGTCCGAGCGGGCCCCGCGACGGTTCCAAGAAGGGCCTACGCGTGGAAACGCGAACCCCGACTTCGAGGCCTCTGCCCGAGGCGGCCCCCGGCAGGCCCCCTTTGCCTTCTCGAGCGGCTGCCGCCCAGAGTGCTGCGCGATGCTGCGCCGGCGCGGTGGCGGCGGTGGCGGAGGCAGCCGGATAGCGCACGCGAAGTTACACGGGGGCGCACTCCCGGGGCCACCGTCCCTCCTCGTGGTGTATGCCGGATGCGCGCAAACAGCCAGCCAGCGCACAGCCAGAATGGGTAGGCAGTCATCAAGTGAGACAGCAAGCCATTCCTCCGAGTTGCCAGCCGTCCGACCGACACGGGAACAAACCGACTAGCCTAAACATCAGCCTGGCGAAGGACTCGACCAGGTGCAGTTGTGAATGCCGCAATTGTGGATACCACTGGCCGGAGCCCGACATGCTCAGGGACACGTTCATGGCCGTCTTCGCGGGTGCAGACGACGACGAGGACGGCGCCCCTCTGACCGAGGAGCAGAAGCAGGAGAGGGCTCTGAGACCCATAAGGGAGGAGGTGGCGTTGCACGTCGACAAGGCGGAGTACGACGCCCAGGCGCGGTTACTGAAGCAGCACAACTGTGGGGCCACAATCCTCGTGAGGGGCGTGCCGAAATGGCTCGAGGCCGCCATGCGAACCCTGCCACTGGGGCCTTCGGTGGAGCTCCTATGGGGCCACGATCCTCATGAGGGGTGTGCCGAAATGGCCCGAGGCCGCCATGCGAACCCTGCCACTGGGGAATTCGGTAGAGCTCCGGGGAACGACCCTCGTGAGGGGTGTGCCGAAATGGCCCGAGGCCGCCATGCGAACCCTGCCACTGGCGCCTTCGGTGGAGCTGTCTATCGGGGCATGATCCTCGTGAGGGGTGTGCCGAAATGGCCCGAGGCCGCCATGCAAACCCTGCCACTGGCGCCTTCGGTGGAGCTCCTATGGGGCCACGACCCTCGTGAAGGGTGTGCCGCAATGACCCGAGGCCGCCGTGGCCATGATCCTCATGAGGGGGTGTGCCGAAATGGCCCGAGGCCGCCATGTAAACCCTGCCTCTGGGGCCTTCGGTGGAGCTGCCAAATTATGGGGCCACGATCCTCGTGAGGGGTGTGCCGAAATGGCCCGAGGCCGCCATGCGAACCCTGCCACTGGCGCCTTCGGTGGAGCTGTCTATCGGGGCATGATCCTCGTGAGGGGTGTGCCGAAATGGCCCGAGGCCGCCATGCAAACCCTGCCACTGGCGCCTTCGGTGGAGCTCCTATGGGGCCACGACCCTCGTGAAGGGTGTGCCGCAATGACCCGAGGCCGCCGTGGCCATGATCCTCATGAGGGGGTGTGCCGAAATGGCCCGAGGCCGCCATGTAAACCCTGCCTCTGGGGCCTTCGGTGGAGCTGCCAAATTATGGGGCCACGACCCTCGTGAGGGGTGTGCCGAAATGGCCCGAGGCCGCCATGCGAACCCTGCCACTGGCGCCTTCGGTGGAGCTGTCTATCGGGGCATGATCCTCGTGAGGGGTGTGCCGAAATGGCCCGAGGCCGCCAAGCAAACCCTGCCACTGGCGCCTTCGGTGGAGCTCCTATGGGGCCACGACCCTCGTGAAGGGTGTGCCGCAATGACCCGAGGCCGCCGTGGCCATGATCCTCATGAGGGGGTGTGCCGAAATGGCCCGAGGCCGCCATGTAAACCCTGCCTCTGGGGCCTTCGGTGGAGCTGCCTAATTATGGGGCCACGATCCTCGTGAGGGGTGTGCCGAAATGGCCCGAGGCCGCCATGCGAACCCTGCCACTGGCGCCTTCGGTGGAGCTGTCTATCGGGGCATGATCCTCATGAGGGGTGTGCCGAAATGGCCCGAGGCCGCCGTGGCCATGATCCTCATGAGGGGGTGTGCCGAAATGGCCCGAGGCCGCCATATAAACCCTGCCTCTGGGGCCTTCGGTGGAGCTGCCTAATTATGGGGCCACGATCCTCGTGAGGGGTGTGCCGAAATGGCCCGAGGCCGCCATGCGAACCCTGCCACTGGCGCCTTCGGTGGAGCTGTCTATCGGGGCATGATCCTCGTGAGGGGTGTGCCGAAATGGCCCGAGGCCGCCAAGCAAACCCTGCCACTGGCGCCTTCGGTGGAGCTCCTATGGGGCCACGACCCTCGTGAAGGGTGTGCCGCAATGACCCGAGGCCGCCGTGGCCATGATCCTCATGAGGGGGTGTGCCGAAATGGCCCGAGGCCGCCATGTAAACCCTGCCTCTGGGGCCTTCGGTGGAGCTGCCTAATTATGGGGCCACGATCCTCGTGAGGGGTGTGCCGAAATGGCCCGAGGCCGCCATGCGAACCCTGCCACTGACGCCTTCGGTGGAGCTGTCTATCGGGGCATGATCCTCGTGAGGGGTGTGCCGAAATGGCCCGAGGCCGCCATGCAAACCCTGCCACTGGCGCCTTCGGTGGAGCTGCCTATCGGGGCATGATCCTCGTGAGGGGCGTGCCCCAATTGCCCGAGGCCACCATGCGAACCCTGCCACTGGCGCCTTCGGTGGAGCTCCCCATGGGGCCACGACCCTCGTGAAGGGTGTGCCGAAACAGAGACACGCGGAGGGCACAGGAGGGGGGTGCTTCCGAGGAGGGGCCGTGGACATGTATGGATCTCGTCGCCCTAGGGTGATCCAGCCGTCCGCATCGCTGGCACCACAGCTGCCCACCCATCGGCAGGAGGGGGAGGAGGAAGGAGAGGAGAGGAGCGCGGGGCGCTGTCACTTCAGAACGAGGACCCAACACCACGGGATGGCTGGGAACATGCCGTGGCCGTGCAAGCCTTCCTGGACCAACACCTCCTATAGGTATGGAAGGGAAACCATCTTCTTCACGACGGAAATGACTACAATATTGTACTGACAGAGGGTGGGCCAACGCTGGAGAATTCATCATTTTTCAGGGTGCAGAATGTTCTTCGAGGTGGACCTCCGCTACCCGTGTCATTCGACCGTCACGGCAAAGTTCGACAGGTCACCGACGCAAACCCAGATAACCTCATGCCGCGGTCGGAGGGGACGCACCAATGGCGGGTGACCCCGACGGCTTTCTCCAAATTAATGCATCCTACTCGTCGGCTTCATCGAGCGTGCCGCACTTCGCGGCTGACACGTCAAATCAGATTAGCGACATGGAACTGCCAAACACTTACCCCATCCCGCCCGAGTGCCAGGTCAAAGCTTCAAGGATTGATCATGGCATCGAGACGTTACCATTGGGCCGTAGTTTTTCTCAGCGACATGACGTTATCAGAATATGTACATTTTTTTGGCCTGGAAGGGTTCACTCTCATAGGGACTGGACGTTGCGGCTTTCTTTTGTCTCCACGCATATCACGTTTGATGTCTTCACCTGCTCAGGTACATCGAGCTGGTGAGCGCCATCTTCACCTTCATTTTCATCATCGACAGCATCGGTACGACCTGCGCGCCGTATACTGGCCTCCAGGCAACCGTGCAGATGAACGACTTGCCCTTTCTGATCGAATGTCTGAATATGTTTGCAGTTTACCTCAGAGTTCTACGCATATTTTTGGAGGAGATTGGAACAGTCACGTCGGTACCGACACAGATCACCCCGCCTTCGGGAAGTTCAAGATGAAGCAGAACACTACCAAGCATTCTCGCCATCTCCTCGACTTTGCTGCAGACAATGATTTACGCCATATTGACTCCAGATTGCCTTCAAAGAGACGCGCGACCTGGCATCATCCAACTATGAAATATTACTATCAGCTGGACGGCTTTTTCACGAATAAGTCAGAGACATTCCTCACACGCTTCCAGGAATTACGTACACATGCACTCCCAGACGGAGATCACTTTGCGACGAGTATGGTACTTAACCTCCCAGGACGACTTCATGGACCTCCACCAGAACTCAGACACCAGCATCGACGACGTCAGGAGGGAGCTCCTTCAGCGACACGTACTCATTGGGTATCGGGGTTCGACTCCTCCTTGCGTCCTAGAGGCAAGCTACGCACCGACCTGCTGCGCGGGCCAGGTGAAGCGGCCGAGGATCTACGTCAACGTTTCCGTGAGGAGTCAGATGCTGCTCTGGCCGCTACGAGGACACCGAGCTTACCCTCCGCCAGCGGTTGCCAGACGTGGTCGACTTTAGCCCGATGTCTCCGAGAGGCAGCTGACGGACTGGTAGGCCGTCGCACGCGGAGGGACGACATACCAGTGTTGGCTCACAATCGGGAGGAGGAGCGAGCTCAGAAGAAAGCATTGCAAGTATCTTGGAACTCAGTTCGATGTGCTACCACCGCCGAGGACCGCAAGGCTGCTATGGACCTCCACCGCCTGGCCAAGAAGCAGTACCGACGAGATCGCCGACGCCAACGGGGAATACTGGTGTCAGCAATCGTATCAGAGTGCGAGAAAGCCATGGAGTCCCACGACTTAGGCCGGTTCTACCGTTACTTGCGGGATCTAGGCATCTGGCTCGGCGACTTCGACGCCTCCACCTCCACGCCGTTCACTGCAGCCCAGGCAAGGGATCATTTCTTGAAGCTCGCTGGAGAGCCCAACGTAGTACCTGTGGAGAACGTTGCCGACGAACCTCAACGTCCCGCCGATCCTGTACTTAGCTCACCACTTACCCGTGCAGAGTATGAAGATGCGATTCGTGGAATGAAGGACTCCGCAGGGGGGGATGACGAAGTGACGATTGGTCTGTGGCGTACGGCAGGTCCTCAATGTGCCGATGCGCTCTGGAATCTGATCTCCCACCTCTGGGACGTCAACCCCGAGAACTGGGACAGGGACATCCATCGTAGTGCCGTCATCCTCCTCTGGAAGAAGAAAAGATTGCAATCGGATTTGAAACAATATCGAAGAATATCTTTACTATCGATACCGTCACGCATCATTGCCAGGATATGTTCTCGGAGACTCTCCGCATGGGCCGAGGACCAAGGCCTCCTCGAACCCGAACAGTGGGGGTTTCGTACGTACCGTCGTACGATCGACGCGGCAGTACTTATGAGAGCTGTAGTGGAAGCTGCGGCCCTGGACCCCTCCACTACCGAGCAGGACATCGAGAACGCGGTCACGTTCACGCTGGCCGACATAGAGAAGGCATATCCCAATGTTCCTCAAGAGTTGGCTTGGATCATCCTCGAGAAGATCGGCATTCCCCAGGACATGATCGTACGACTTCGAGGGCTTCATTGTGGTACCGAATACGTGATCAGATTACCTACGGAGGACTCTCGTCCGTACAGATTGGGGAGAGGCCTCAGGGAAGGCTGTCCTTCGAGCTGCGTGATTTTCAATTTACTGCATAACTTGGTTTTGAGGAGATTAAAGAATATAATGGCTTTTGATGGTATTAAGTTCTTTACAGTTGCCCCACCGTCCCAATCAACGACCCCATCAGCTCCAACGACAAGCAGAAGGAAGTCGAGCAAGATGAGAGACCCTAACATCATCCCGTCCGTCCTGAGAGTTCTGGGTTCCGCGGACGACACGACCGCGGTGAGCACGAAGGCCCGTCAACCTTTCACTGAGGACCTGATTATTCGTACGCTTCGAGAGCTTGGGCAAAAGGCACATCCAGACAAATTTGAGCGACTTGTGGTATCACCGAAATATCCGTTCACGGCAGAAGATAGACATTGGGCTCGATCCGTCAGATTTCTCGGATGTCACATCGACTCCAACGGGGGTACCACTGAGGACACCAGCCGTCGCCTACAGGCCGCTGGTAAACTCTGGCAGAAGTTTAAAGGACGTCTTCCCCGCCTGGGTCTCAGTCTTCGTCAAAAGGGCCGCGTCTTCGAAGCCACGGTGTTGGCTTCATTTTTCGATGGTTGTGAAATACGTGAATTTAGCAAGAGTGACTATCACAGATATCGTTTGTTCATGAATAGATGCTTAAGATATTTGTATCACGACAAAGTGAAGATGGGCGTTCTAACATGGATGAAAGGGCGGGCTACCAGCACAGACATCAGACTCGAGCTTGGCCTTCAAGACGTCGAATACTACATAGTACACCGACAGGGCAGCTATCTTGGGCACTTAGCCAGACTACCACCTGACCGTCTTGAGCGAGCAGTACTTCATTTTCTTTTGGACCCCACACGCCCAGCCTGCTCTACTCCGCAGTCTCGTATGTTCGGGACACGGATGCAGGAGATCATGTCATATTCTGGATTGGCAGTACATATGCATATGAAGGATTGGCAGCAGTTTGCAGGGCAAGCCTCTACTTCACCTGATCGCGGTCACCGTTGGCGGCAGGCTCAGCATCTTTTTCTGAAAGACCTGCAACAGCGACTGGATGCGGACACGTGGCGTCAGCGGCATAGTGCGACTCGTACCGCGTACATCGAGCAAGTACGAGCTGCCGCTGCGACCCGAACGGTGTCGGGGCATGTCACGTGTCCCAGCTGCGCCTCTCAGGTATTCAATCTGGCAGCACATCTGCGGCATTGCCGTGGAGTCCCTCTACCGCCAAAGCAGCTGTATGCATGTCCCGACTGCGGCCTGAAGAGGTCGACGTTATCATCACACAAGCGTTTTTGCCGAGGACGGGAACTATCAGAGCAGGAGCGGGTGCAGGCAGACACTCGCTCTTGGCAGCGCTCCGCCCACCCGAGCCGGCGCGTCCGAGGCAAGAGACCTCCTTCAGGTGTGTTGGGTGCACCAGAAAAGCGAGTACGCCTTCCTCCTGATGTTGCTGCACCATCTGCTGCCGCTGCTGATCCTCCTCCAGTACCTCCCTCAACGAAACGAGTTCGAATCAGTGGTAAACAGGCATCGGTTTCCCAGAAAAGAGTTCGACTTCGAGGTAAACAAATGTCGGTCAGTCACCAATCGTCGACCACATACAAGTCGTCCTCCATGACTCTGAACACGGACCTCTCGCGACCCATCAAACGTATTCGACCACCAAAACCCCGACAACTCAAACGATACGATAGAACATTACGTACATCGGCCACTACTAAGAGTGCTCGGAAATTGGTCTGCCCATATTGCAAATTGGAAATACCATATGCTATGCATCGTTATAACTGTGTATCGGCCCCGTATGATGTTTGGTTGCAGTTCAATATGAATCGGACAAATCGAAAAGCTACGGAATCTGAACGGTCGAGCTGGACGGCCATGTGTCCTCAATGCCAGAATCGATTCCCAAGCGTACGTGCATGTGCTGCTCATGTTGTTGTTTGTCGCCATCGACGGGTTCACGCAGGGCTCCCAGTTGTGTGATTTCTTCTTTTATGGCGCTGGAGGCCGCCGAAGCATACATCGCCAATATTACGCCTGTTGATGCTTCTCGCAGGAATCGTGATCGTGCCACACCCAGCTCGAGTTTGGAAGAAAGAGTTCGTAATCTGGAACGAGTGCAAGCTAGCCACGAGCGGGACATTCACGAGCTCCAGGATAGGATTTGCTATGCAATATTCTTCAAAGATGAGTCTTCAAAGAACCAGATACGTAATCTTCGTCAAGGTTGGCGCACTAAGGACAAGGAGCGCAAGGACGCTCACAAGATTGCCCTCACCTCGGACAAGAATGCCAATCTTCCTCCACATGAGTTTGGTTCACAGCGTGCTCTCCTTTTCGCCAAGTTCGTGGCCATATTTCTCAGTAAACTTCCGTCGCCTTCAGACCTCAGGGAGCCTCTCGAGAAGCTCAAGAGCCTCTCCATGGAGCACCTTGACGAGCAGATCTTCCGTTTCAAGCCAGCACGCCATCCCGACCCCAAGGAGAATTTCGTATGGGTGTTCACGCTTATGCCGTCCAACCTCGCGGACCTCGAGTTTCTGCGCATGCTCAATCGTATTTCTGCGTCCTCCCTTCGCCTCGATGCTGTCGGAATGGCCCATCAGAGATCTACTGACGGTCCCCTGGTGCAGAGCATGTTGGGCAAAGGTGTGGGGAAGGGCAAATCCAAGTCAGATGCTGATGCCATGCTGGACGACCTGGAGGAGCGCCCTCCACGTCAGAAGCAGGCTCGAGCACGTGGCAGCGACGGAAGCTAGCATGTTCTACGAGGCCGACAGTATGCATGACCTAGGCCCCCTCGGGCTGCGTGTGCCCTCGGGCTACCCGAGGGGTGCCTGGCCGCCTCGGCGGCCCCCAGACAGCCCGCAGGCCTCGGCCTGGCCAGATTTTGGGACGTCACATCCATCTTGGCTTCAATTTTGTATGCTGTCTGGGGTCGCCGTCGGGGTGACCCACGTTATCGCCATGAATTCGTTGTTCTTCCAGAAGTACTGCGGCTGCTCGGCCAAGCACATATTCTTTTTCCTCTCGGAGTTTTGGTTCACATGTGCACTCTGGCCTTCGAGAGCTTCTCCATGGCCGTGCAAGCAATACGAGAGGGGGCGGCGACGGAGAGCGAAGTCGTTCAGAGGGATGTGCTGCAGCGATCCGGCCGCTCCCGCCCCGCGGGTTGGGCCGTGCGAGACCACTCTGGCAGAGTGCCGGGTCGGATTCGCCTGGGCCTGGTACACACCTCCCCGAAGGCCCTCCTCTGGGCCTCCACTCTGTCGGCGGTCCCTCGCAGACCGCCCCGAGGCGAAGCTTGCCAGAAATCCCCAGGGCCCCAAGACGACCCCAAAGGGCCCCAAGACGGCCCCCAACAGGGTCCAAGAAGGCTCCACGTCGCCGACAGACCGCCCCAAGACGCCCAAGATGGCCTTGAGACGGTCCACGATGCTCCCAAGACGCTTCAAGAGGGCTTCAAGAGGCCTTCCAAGAAGGCCCCGAGAGGCAAACATCGTCCCATTCCGATGAAAAAACGTATACTTCTAGGGGATTCTGAACGTCCACGACGAGCCTACAAGCCCCCAAGATCGCCCCAAGATCGCCCCGGAGACCCCGAAGAGGGCCCCAAGACGTGCCAAAACGGCTCCAAGACGGTGCAAGACGCGCCGAAGACGGCCCATGACGGCCCCATGAGGGCCCTACAGCCAGAACTCCAAATTACATTTCCAGCTTTCTGCCCAAACAGAACCTCTAAGACCACCAGCAGGCCTCCAAGAAGCCCCCAAGAGGCCCAACAGAGGCCCCAGGAGGACCCCAAACGGCGCCAAAGCCCCCAAAGAAGCTTCAAAACTGCCTCCAAAAGACTACCGACCAGATGCGTCAAACTCCCAGGGAGCGGCCGGAGATGCGCCGCCGGCGTTCTCGATGGATGTACTGCAGCGAGGGACAAAGTATATCGACAAGAGCACAAACATGGGAAATCCTTTGCAAACTGCGGAATGAACTCAACCGAGCGGAAGCAAGGGGAAACGCGTTGAAGCACGAGGAATCACATGCAAACGCTTGGAAGCAAGTGGAGGCATGTGGAAGCAAATGGATGGAAGACACTGGAAGCACAACAGAGCAGGCGGGAGCAGGAATAGAGCCTGGCGGCAGCACGCGGAAGCAGGCTGACGCTCTGCGGGAGCAGATGGCAACAGACGAGAACAGAAAGCACACGCCGGAAACACGCGCATGCGGCGAACTGCCGGCGGCGGCGGCGGGGCAAAGCCGGCGCCCGGCGACCGGCGACGGCCGACCCCCGCGCGCGGGCAAGGGGCGACAGGCCAGGCCGGCGACGGTGCCCAGACGGGTCGGCCACGGGCGGCTCCACGGCGCAGCGGCGACCAGCAGTGCAGAACCAGAAGCCTCCCAGAGGGGGTCGAAGTGGATGGGGTCGGAGGATCGCACCGCATCTCCGATACATCGGCGATGCATCGGTGATGCATCGGTGATGCACCAGCGATGCCTCGTCGACGTCGGCGATGCATCGGCGACGTCGACGTGAATCAACTCGGGCCTCACATCGAGCCGCATTGGCGATGCATCGGCGATGCGGCGCGATCCCCCGACCCCATCTACTCCGACCCCATCTAGGAGGCCTAGAAGAACACTACCTGGCAGAACACACCTCTAAATATGGTACTTCTCTTGCTCTTGCTGTTCGCGTTCTTCTTTCATTGCCGTCGGCTTCACGGCCGCCCCCTTCGGGGCCCTCGCAAACACGGATCAGCGATCCACGGATTTGGCGCGCGGACGCCACATCCACGGATCGGGGGAGGTGCCCTCCCCAAAATGCGGCCGGTGCCGCCTCGCTCGGCGGCAGACATCCGCGATTTCCCATGGCCCGTTGCTAATCCACGCCCCCTTGATCCATGCTTGCGATCGACGGACCCCTGGACGTAGCCCAAATCACATTCCCGAGCAGAGCCCAGCATCGGCAACCAGCCCCCCCCCTCAAGAGCGACCAGTCAAATCAAGCAGTGGGTGCCGCTGGACATTCTACCCAGGTGCGGTACAAAGAGCCTGCTCCGCAGATCCAGACCTCTCGCTGCACATCTCACAAGGCTTTCGACGGCGCTATAGGGCATTGCGCGGAGACGCTGCCCACGGGTGACCACCTACCAGACCACCCCAACCCAACCCGAAGACCCGACCCTGTGTTTTTTCCCATGTTCCCAGGCACCCCCCCCCACACTGGAAGCTGAGGGCAAACTGAAGCCTTCGGGTTGGGTTGGTGTGATTTGGTGGGTGGCGACGCCCCCCCCCACGCAACCCTCCGAGAGCCGACGCTTGCGCCGAACCGCACCCGGCAGCCGATGCGGTTCCGAAGCAGCAGTCCGACGGCCGAGCCTCCATCAGGCAACAATCCGAAGGCCGAACCCCCTCGGAGGACAAGCGAGGGGGGGACGACGAAGGGGGGAAAACAGAAGGGAAAAGCAAAAGGGCAGAGGAGGAGGAGGAGGAGGAAGAGGAGGAGGACGAGCAGGTGGAGGAGGAGGAGGAGGAGGAAAAGGAGGCGGAGGATACATGACAAGACAAGACATCGCAGTGAAGTTCCGCATCGTATCGGCGATCGATCGAAAAAGCTTGGTACGCTGCTGTAGCGGCTGACCTCGCTTCGCAGACGCACAAAGCCTGTCTGGCACCAGCCGCGCGGCCCCATCCAGGGAGGGACCCCGATTCGGCGTGCAGCCAACATGGTGCCCTGGTCCGGGGAGCAGAGATTACCCTGCACCTGCTCGGACAAATCCGACGGGACGAGCTTGGGCCCTCCCAGTTCCACGCGTATGTGGGGGGGTGGTAGGAGGAGCAGGGGGGGAAGAAAAGGGGTTGTCCGAGATGCGAATCAGACACGGCTCTCCCCTCCCCCATCGCCCCCTGCGACCCGCACGACGGCGGCAGCAACCTCCACCTGGCCCCTTTGCCACGCACAAGCGCAGCTAAGGTCGCCACCACGATCGGGATGGCGGAAAGCTCGAGAGAGAGATGCTTATGTCCAAATCGATCGACTTCGATGCAATGCGTCACAAAGGACGACGCCTCTTGTTATCAACTCCCTAGAACGGCCCGGCGCAGCCACCTGCGACATATTCTGATTTGTGCGAGGCGTGGCAGCGAGAGTCACCACGACTCGCGAATTACCCACCAACTGCCTCGAACTCGAAACATATTGACACTGGGCACGATGGTTCGCGACCCCGCCCACGCTTTGCCTGGAAAAAGAATGGTCCTGGATGTCGCGCGTGGGCTCATGATGGGCGCCGTCTAAATGATCTGAGAACTGATCCACTCCTCCGTCGGGCCCCTTGGGGCCGGCCATGTAACTGCCGCTGACTTTTCCGCAAAGGTAAGGAACTCTGGTAAGATGCGCCGCAACTTTCGTGCAGCCTCAAGGTCCTGCAGGTCGAGGGCGAAGCTGAAAACTCCCGCGACGCCCTCCTGCGGACGACGCCACCGCCGCCCAGAACTTGTCGAGAGCCTTGCTGCCCAGCCCGCGCGGCGAATCGCCGCTCAACGAGGCATTCCCGACGGCGCGCTGGGCGACGCAGACGAACAGGGCAGCGAAGGGTGGGCTTGTGCTTCTCCAGTCCTTCTGCTCGCCTCTGCCCCCGTTCTTCCATTGCCTTGGACGTCTCGCCGCGCGCACCGGTGCTGCCGACGCGCGCTGGGCCCCAGGGGCCCTTGCCCTCGTCCACGAAAAAATGCGATAAGCCGCGCTGTCCAGCGTCGCCGTCCTGCTCTCAACGCCCGCGGCCGTCCTCGCCGCGCCGCTGACAGGCGCGTCGCTCGGGCCATTCCTGGCCTTCTTTGCTTGGCCTCCTCGGCGCCAGCCGCTGGTGCAAGGGCGCGCCCTCGCGATGGGGGCGCCGCCCAGGCCGGCGGCTCGGGCGCGCCCTCCCAGGCGCGAGTCGCCGAGAAACGATCGGCGCGCCCCTTTCAAGGCTTGTCCCAGAGAGGCAGATGCGCGACGAGATGCGCGCGCAAGTCGCCGTTGTTTGCCCGGTCGACGTCGCGCGGGGGGCGCGCGCCACTTGCATGCTGGCCCAGCGAGACCCTCGATCAAAGAGGCCCCGCGTGGACCACATTGCCCCCTCAACGTCGCGCTGCGAAGAGCTGGGCGAGATGAAGCGCGCCGCGCCCCTTGTCTCACGTCGGCGCCGAAGATGCGCCGCGGGCCCCCCCTTGCTCGCAGGGCTCGCCCCGCGCTCCACCCTCTCGCGCGCGTGCGCGCAATGGCGGGTCTCGTCGGCGCGCGCGCGCCCCACGCCCCGCCCTCCTCCGCCGCCGCCCCTGGATGGGGAGCGCCCCGGACGAAGACGCAGGCGGTCGCTACTTTGCGGAGGAATTGCCCGGCCGCGCCCCCGCCCCCCCCTCCGAAAGCTCCCCTGGGGGGCGTCGCAGATTCGAGGGCCCGGTCGCCGCGGCCTGGGCGGGCGGCGGCGGCGGCGCTCAGGTCGGAGCGCATCTGCGCGGCCGAGGAGGGCGCAGCGGGAGAAGGGCCGTCCGCGGGGGCGCAGGGCCAGGCAGCGTCGGTGGCGAAGCGGGGCAACGAGAAAAGGACAGCCCAAGTCAGCTCGCCATTTTCTTGGAGCGTCGGGCCCAGGCCCGGCACCGCGAACAGCGCCTCGATCGCAGTTCGCTCCTGCGCGACGCCGCTTGCCAGCGAGGCGACGCCCGAGAATTTGCGCAGGTGCGACGATGTGTCGGCCCGCCCCACGAGCCCCTACCACGCGCGGCAACTCTGCCCAACTTAGCCACGTGACCGCACATCGCACGGCGCCGATGCTCGGTCGAAAAGAAAACCGCCATGGCCGACAGCATCGCGCTCTGCGCGAGCGAGAGGAATCGCGCGCTGCCACCCGCTAAGAACCCACGGCAACCAGACGCCGCCAACGCTGAATAATTCTTGGCTCGTCGCCGCGAAACGCCGCTCTAGCCCCCGCGAAATGACGTGGTGCGGCGAAATCGCTGACCCCGCAGATCAAGCCGCATCAACGCATCTCCCCCCTCTGCAATTCCGCCGCGCCGCAACCATTGTTTGCCGCAGATGTGGGAAACAGCGGCCTGCATGTCTCAATCTTTCATCGTGCTCGTCGCGGCCGGGGCAGTGCTCGAGGCGCCGTCTGCCCGCGTCGGGGCAGAGACCGCCCCGGCGTTAGGCCGCCTGGTCGGGGAGGCAATCGTTCCGCAGATGTCGCCGGCGCGCGAGCAGCGCAAGAGGCCGACGCCTTCGTCGCGAAAGCCCCCGCGCAGCACAGACGCCCCGTCAATGGCATCCATCGCCGCTGCCCAAAACGCAGCTGCGTCGACGAAGGCGCCAGCGAGGGCGCCCGCGATGAACGGGTCGCCCATGAGGCCGCCCACTCGGGGCTTCATGTAGAGTGTTCCCTCGTCGCCAACCATCTCGACCACCCTGTGCCCGCGGCGATCTTCGCGCGGCGTCTTGTCTTCGGATCAGGCGCACTTCTCCGTCGCATTATCGGGCGCAGCCCATAGTCCGCCGCCGCATGCAGCGGGGAAAAATATTCGAAATGTTCGCGCAGCTAATCCAACTTTGCCTTGGCCTCCGCGAAACACATTGAGTTGCCAGCGTCGCTCCATCTCCGCGCCCGTGCTGAGCGAGCATGCGCGCCTCAGCAGAACCCGAAGCACAAGTAATTGAGCAACGAACCCTTGCTGATTGCCGGCAGCGCGTGGGTTACCCGCTTGCTGAGAGCTCCTTGCTTGGCGCTCCCACTCGATAGCCCGTGCCCCGCGCTGAAGCGCCAGCGCAATGGGCCCATTTTGGTCATGCGAGCTATTGTCGGGCCCAACAACACGAACTCTCTGAATATGTTCATGCAAACGGAGGCAGGGGTTGGTCCAGTGCCACATCGCCCAGGTGCCGTTTCTTTTTCCGCCGAGAAACAACGGTCCCATAATTCAGTTGGGGCCGCATTGGTAAGCGCCGCGTTTTTCTTGATCCTCAAGTAGGTGGCGAACTGTGCATTGTCCTCCACCGCCTTGATCACGCGTTCGCAAACTTCCAATGGCGCCAATCGTGGTGGTGTGGCAGAGTTCCGTTGCTGTCTCCACTCCGCCAAATCGACCTCCCCCGCATGTATTCTCCCCTGACGGCCAGGGAACTTCCAGGCATCCACCCAAGGCACTTCACTGCGCATCGTAATGGCCAGCCTGCGGCCGCCCCGATGTTGCGCTCCAGATCTGCAGCGCGCCACCTGTCAAGAAAGCCCCGTTGCCTCGTGCATCCGTCGTCCTCGCTATGTTTCTCGCATCTGCTCGACGAGCACCTCCTTCGCCGCTGACGTCGCTTGCCCCCGCTGCTTTTGGAGCGTCGGAACAGCTGTCGCGAGCTCTCTCTCAACTTCATCAAGGTCCGTTGTGTGTGTGTGTGTCTCGGTACCCGTCTGAACTCAACTCGTCGTTCCAATCGTTGCCATCGTTCTGCCCATTCCAGAGACCGCGGTGCCAACGGTGGTCGTGGCAACTGTCTGGCGCCCACTTTGCACACGCGTTGCCTCAATGCCTACCAGTAGTCTTCGGGCGTGGTGCGCCCCTCGGAATGGCGGCCATCATCGCATCACCGCGCAGTCGCGGGACGACAGGGGCGGGGGGGAATTCACCAGGATTTTTCGCGACCTCTATCCAGGATGTATGGAATATGGTCACGAGGGACACGCCAGGAGCAGCCTGCGCTGGTGTACCCAACCATCCTAGAGGACACGGCATGGAGCAAGGCGGTCCTGTCATCCACGCGGCAGGAACCAGAAATCGGCAATGCTGCCCGTCACTGGTGCCGTCGTTGCCGAATAAGGCGTCCTTTTCGTAAACTGTGAACATCGTGGGACATACGATGTTCTGCTCGACCAGCGGCATGCGTCTCAACTCGCCCGCTCCGTAGCGCGGTCGCTCCCGACTGCGAGGGCCGCCGAATGTATCACATCGGTGTTCATGCCAACTTCCCTTGCGCTGTTGTCCTCCCAGTTCCTCGCTGGTGTCCGAACAGAAGAGCGGTAGTGCACGACATGGGAGCTGAAAAGCCATGGTTCGCAACCGTTGTGCCAGTGCCCTCGTCGTCTCGTGGTACTCTCCATTATGATGGTGTGTCCTCGGCTGTGGCGGTAGCCTAAAAAACTCCACGCGTGATGTCCTGCACCCTTCCCTGCAAACGAACTGCCAGGCCCCGTCGCGCCGATGTAGGTGATGGAACCCACGTCAGCTTGATACGCTTAACAAAAAAACAAACGTCAGACAAGGCCACAGCCCAACCCGTCGCCTTCGTCGCAGCTTGGCCAAGTTGTTGAACAGCCTCTAGAATGGCTCGTCGGCGAATGATCGATCGTGCAAGACCGTCGCCACATTCGCATAATGCCAGTGTCCCCGCCAAGAGTACAGCCTCCAAATTCAATTGTCCCACATCGGCTCGACACAGATCGGTCTCAATGCAGAAATTCCTGCTGGCGCCATCATCAGACGGCGACCATCACTCGAGGCCCATCGCAACGGCAGCGAAACTAAAAGGCGCGGGCGCGCTGCAGCCGCCCTTCCTGCATTACGGATGGCGGAACAGAGGACGAGGAGGTGGAGGACGAGAAGGCGGACGAGGCATGCCGTCGTTCCATGTGCTGCCCCGGTCTGCTTCCTCGTGTCCAGCATTTCCAATGTCGTGCTCACGACCATTTACCCTACTTTTAGTCAACGGCCCCGGGCGGAAGCGCCGGCGGCGTGTCAAGTCGAAACGGGGCGCGCCACAGACGAATTAAGAGCAGAACTGGGGCACACTACTGCAGGGTGCGCATGCAAGAGCCCGAAATAAAAAAAGAGAGGGATAAGAGCGGATGATGGTTGAGCAGGGACCGGCCGTCCCGGCATTCCTATAGTCCTACCACGAAGTGTCCTTAGAACCCAAAAATGCTCGAAACACAAGGACAATGTTCTTATAACATAAGACCGACGTGTTAAAACAAGACAACCTCAACCAGACATGCTCTATAAGAACATGTCGCGGAAACCACACAAGGCTCCTAGAACAATTGTTTGGGGAGGGCCATCGGCGAGCCAGGACGCTTCGCCACTGCGTGAGATGGGGGAGCGCGCGCAAGCCCCTGCTACCGCTTCGTTTCCAGCCATCTGAGGGTTCACCTGTGCCCGCACCAGAGGTCACTCCGGCGAAAGGTCACCCACACGTCTAGTCTAGGAGAAGGAGGAGGAGGAGGAGGCGGAGGAGGAGCAGGAGGAAGAGGAGGAGGAGGAGGAGGAGGAGGGAGGAGGAGGAGGGGTCGCCTAAGCCCTTCGGAGAAACTCTCCAGCCTCGGTCCTCGGGGGGGGGCCCCGCCCTGCATGCCACAGCCGGTGGCCGCAGCCCGGCGCCAGCCTGCTGGTGGCGGCGTCCGCGCGCAGGGGGGCCGGCCGCGCGGCGGCGGCCGTGCCGCGCGCCTGGAACCTGGGAGCGCCAGGGGGGGGGGGCAGAGGAGGGGAGAGGGAGGAGGAGGGAGGAGGGAGGAGGAGGGAGGAGCAGGAGAGGAGGGAGGAGGAGAGAGGAGGGAGGAGGAGAGAGGAGGAGGGAGGAGGGAGAAGGGAGGGAGGATGAGGGAGGAGGAGGCGCCATGGGGGGCAGAGGAGGAGAGAGGAGGGAGGGGGGAGGAGGAGAGGAGGGATGAGGAGGTGGACAGAGGGGGAGGAGAAAGGAGGAGGAGGAGGAGGAGGAGCAGAAGAGGATGAGGAGCGCAAGGGCCCCAAGGCAGAGAGAAACAAAACAGACACGAAAAGGTGGGCGAGGGAAAGGCGAGGGCGAACGGGGGCATCAACTGTGCCTGAACAAAAACACCCAGGACGGGCCCGCGGCGCACGAGCTGAGTGCAGCGGGCGCTGGCAGCAGCGGCAATCTGGCCCAGCTCTGTCTCGTGACGGTGCCCACACGAAGGATGCTACACTGCGGCGGCCACGCCCTGGGCGTTCAGGAGCGGCAGGAACGGGAAGAGAGCAGCACGCAAGGAACCAGGAACGGGCAAGGAGGACGGGGAATGGTATGGAAGCGTGGCACAGACAGGGGAGCACGTCGGTCAAGACCACTACAATATAATGCGGCCACGCCCTGGCGACTTCGCGGAAGAGACAATTCAGACGGGCATGAGCAAACACACTTCCACTTGCACACACCCTGCGTTGCAGCGCGCGCGCATCACATCACACATGGCACGGGGGGATGAATGTATTGAACTGGGCATACGCTACACTGGACTAGCGGGCGGGCACGGGTCATCTCTGGATTGCAAGGTTTCGCCTCGCCCGGCAGAACACGAGGGGGAGACGCGTTCTGCTTCTCTCAACCAACCAAATCCCCGCATGGGATCTGCTGGGGCTAGGTGAAGCTGATGCGCGCGCGCGGTGGAGCACCGCCCGAGGGTGCCACAGACTCCGCTTCCAGAGGATCGCGTTCGGTGCTCCAGGCCCCCATTCTTCGTAACATACAGAGTCAACCAGTATAGCAAGGATGCGCGATAAGGATGCAAGGGCCTTGGACGCCCATTTCGAAGCTTTTCGAGCGGGGCGCGGCCAGCGAAAGCGGCGAAGGATGGACCGAGGAGGCAAGGATGCAAGAGTACCCTTGGGAAGGCTGCCCATCCTGACTATCATGGTTGACTGTAGAGGGTCTCGCGGGAGATGCCGCTCCTCGGGGCGTCGGCGAGGTTCTGCAGGGCGCGAAATGATCGCGAGCGGGCGTGCGGGAACAGGGCCAGAGCTGGGCGACGCAGCCCGGGCGCGAGAAGGCACGCACATTGCGGATGGGCGCAAAGGCCCAACGCGGAATGCTTTACACCAGCGAGCACGGCGGAGAGCTTTGCGCGCAAGTCCTCCCACACTGAGACGGTCCGACTCCTTCCCCCGCCCATGTGTCCAGATGCGTGGCCGCCGCGCTCGAAACGCTGCCAGGCAGAGCCGGCCCAGGTGAGCGCAACGACCCGTCAAACGCGACGCGGCGGCGCCTTCCGCGACGGCCGCGGCGCACTTCTGCAGGTCGAGTGCGCGGCCAGCACTGCCCCCAGCGAGTTTTTTTTCACGCGGGGGTGCGCACGCCCGAGGCGGGCTCCACACCTGCGCCGCGCGCGCCCGGGCCATCTGCCGACGCGGCGGCGGTCCCGCGACGCCGAGGACGACGATTTTCCCGAGCGCGCGCTCTTCAGATCGGGCCCGCCGTCCGAGCGGCGAGGGCCAGGGGCGCCCCGGTCTTTGTGCCTCCGCGAGCGTCGAAGAAGCTGCCCCCCCCCCCCGCGCCGCCCCCCCCCCCGCGCCTCCCCCCCCCCGCCCGCCCCCGCCCGCTCCAGGAAGGATGGCCTGGGCCCGGACGTCCTGAAGCAGGGGCTCGATGCGGTTCGCGATGCGAAGGTGTCAAGTCCCAAGGCGTCTGCATTCGCCGACGAGGCGCCGGCGACGCTCTGCCCGTGGCGCGCGCGGCTGGGCAGTCTGGCGGATCTGGGAGGCCTCGCGCCGGATGAGACCATCGCTACCTTGTCTTCGAGGGCAGAACCCTGGGCGGGGGCGCGACGCGCGTGGGCCGCGGGCGACGCCGGCCGGTCCATCGATCGAGAAATCTGCTCGTCGCCGCCGAGGGCCGGGACCCGAAGGGGGCCGAGGGCCTGCGGGCGGGCGCGGCCCGGGGCCCGAACGGCCATTGCGCCGTCTGCGGCGCGCTCGCCCCTCGCCAGGGACGCGCCGGAGGCCCCGCCGAAGGGCCCCCCCCCACCAAAAATTCCAAACCAGGAGAGAGAGAGAGAGGCGCGCGCCGTAGACGGCGCCGATGGCGTCGGGCCCAGGCCAAGTCAACGGGCGTCTTCCGCACGCGAGATCCGACTGCGGGCCGGGCCTGCGACAATTGAAGGACGCATTGGGCCCGCTGCAGCCGCTCCCCCGTCCGTGCAGCCGCAGACTGGGCGCCGCCCGGCAGACCAGGCTTCTCGCGGAGCCGTGGCTCGTCGCTGGGCGCGACCTCCGAGACAGGGCGGACCGCGGAGGGCCTGGCGGCCGAGATCCGTCGCGCGCGTGCGACGGGGCCGCGGATGTCCGTCCGCGCCCAGTTGCGAGCGCAGCTGGGGTCATCGAGCGCGGGAGACGGCGCGCGCGGTTTTCGCGCGGCGGCTGCTCGACGAGGCGCAGGGGCTCGCGTCGCCGCCAGTGGCCATGCGAAAACACTCGGGCAGCGGCGGCGCCCCGCCGGGCGCAGCTGGTCTCTGTCTGCGAGCCCGGGCAGGGGCATGCGCGAGGTCCTCGAGCCCCGCAAGGGCTCCACAGGGGGCCAGGGTGGCACGCTCGCGACAGAGCTCTGCAGGGGGGCCGTCGGGGCGCCCTGGGGGGCCGGCCAGGGAGGCCCGGGGCCGAGAGAGACGTCCGCCGCCAAGAGGGGGACGACACCGCGGTCGCAGCCGACGGGGCGGAGTGGGGACCCGCGCGGGCAGGCACCGCCGCGAGCGCGCGACGGACGCCCTCCTCGAACGAGCGCGCGCCCGCGCCCAAAGAGACGCGAGGGCACGCGGGGCCAATGGGGCAGTGTCTGCGGATCCGCGGGCAGAGGCACGTGACGCACCACCCGCAGGCGCACGGGAGTGGGCAGGGCACTCGTCGAGCCCTCGAGGCCCCCCGACGGCTCCACGGACCAGCTCGGCGGGTCGGCTCGAGCCTCGTGGCCTCGCCGTCGCTCGGACGTCCACTCCTGGTGCATTGCTCGGTCTCGTGCGTGTATTTTTCTGCTCGATGGTCCAGGATGGTCCTCGATGGTGCTCGCCGAAAAGAGATGCACACGTCCGAGCGATGCCAGGTGGCTCCTGGATGCAAGTAGTGGTCGTGCATCTGCTTCGGGCCGCTCGTAGCTGACCGCGCTTGGCACCGGGGGTCGGCGGGAAGCACCGTTTAGCGAACGCAGCGCACGTTCCAGGAAGCAGCCGAGAACTTCCCACAGCACTCTCAGGGAACGGCAGCCAGTCCAGTAGCGCAAGAAGGAGGAGAAGGATAGCCGCTGGATAATGACGAACATGCGCCCGGCAGGCTGGCCGGCGGACGTGCCTCCCCTGCGCAGGCGTGGCCCGCGCCCCAGTCCAAACCAGTTGGTGACGACGGCGGAGACCCTTGGTGCACGGCGTCCGAGTCGACCGAACACATCTCGCCGGTTTGCTTCCTGACGGTGTCATGCCGAGGAGCGACTCTGCGGGATTCGTCGGTCTGGTAGAGTTGCGGTCCTCGCGCATCTGCTAGATATGCCCCTGCACTCGATGTTTGGCACGTAAAGGGGTCGGGGTGTCGAACTGGGCACGGAAGGCAATTTGGGTCTGGGTCTTGCGGTCAAGCCACTGGAGTCTGACATGCTTGGATGTCTCGAGGGGCCACTTGGCAGAGGCCTCCTGTGAACTATGACATGGGAAGCTCCTGGCATGAGTGCAGCATATGGTCTGCAAGGCTGACTGATGGTCAAAAGGAAATGCCTTGACGGCTTGTCTGGGCCGGAGCGCGAACACTACATTTTCTTCAAGAGAGGGTGAGAGAAGCCACCGATCAGAATCTTCCTGCAATCTCCGTTCTGGGCACCTTCATCACTGGCACCGCCAACACTGCTACGGGCCCGCACGCTGGGAGTCTTCGAATGAGCGGGCTTCGGGCGGGATAGCACGGACTGCACCTGTTCTGCGATCCGTGTGATCTTGGTTCCGATAGCAGGGTCTGGTCGATCTGGAACCCCCCTGCGGCCTGCATCTGAGCGGGCTGGTGCAGCTTCGCGTTTGTGTCGCTGCTCTTCGTGGCGTGGGCAGGTACGGTCGGGAACTTCTGCTCGACTTGCGGAGGGGGGGGCTGGTGACACGCTGTGCCTTGCAAGCGGGCAGCGTGTCGCTCCGCTCCGCGGGGCGGCATGCTCGGGAAAGCTCTGGACGGTGACGCCGGGGGGCCGCGACGCGGGCGTCGTGTCGCGCCCGAGCGTGGTGGGTCGGAGCCGGCGGAGCGGCACGCGAAGCCAGAGGTCCCGACCGCATCTCGCAGCTAGCACTCATCATCTCGCCATCGCTCGGACGCCCAGTCCCTGAGTGTTTGTTCGGTGTCGTGCGTGGCTTTATTCGCCAAGTGATCAAGGATGCTCCGCGGTGGTCCTCGCCGAAGGAAAAATGCACACGTCCGAGCGATGCCACGTCATGGCCAGCTCGAGCGTCGTATGCCCATCTCGAGTTGGTTGGTGGCGGCGGTCGGAAGGTCGAAATCTTTTTCGGCCAGGCCGGCCATCCACGGCGGCGCCGGGCGTCGTCGGCGCTGCTGCCCGGGCGGAAGCGGCAGCACTCGCTGGAATCATGGCGGCAACCGTAGCCATTGTTAGAAACACCACGCATGGCATAGAGAAGGGACCCGACCACAAGAAACCTTCCACACAGAAGATCGATGGGCGTCTCGGAGCCTCAGGGTTGGGCTTCCCGTGGAAGGTCTCTCGTGAACGGGCCCCCGCTGTGCAGTAGGAGCTCGACCACAAGAAACCTTCCACAAGACATCCAGCCCTGAGACGCCAGGGCGTCCATCGTGATGGCGTGGGAACGTCACGCGCTCCATGGCGAAACCATCGAAACCCAAGAAACCCAGGGCACCCTGGAGGCGAGCAGGGTGTTTCTTAACATGGGCCTCCACTGTAAACAACACATGCTGGAGTTCCGCGGGATTTCTCGGTCGGCTCTGGACCACCCTCCCTGGCGCGGGGGGCGCGCAAAAGGGCGGCGACGGAGGCGCCGCCAGCTCCGACAGTTTATGTGTGTGCCGTTTCTCTGCTTCGACTGGTGGGCGTCCCGTGGTCACTACCGCGGCGATCGCGGCGAAGAGGAGATGGCAAAGGTGAGCCGACCTGGCCCCCGCGCCCCCTGTGGCCAAGCCGTCGACCTCCCTGGCCTCCACCGCGATCCGGCATGACTGGTGTTAGGTGCATCGCGGCAGCGAACGGGAGGCTGCGACGGGGCAGCACACCGAGGCCCGGCAGCTCACACTGCGGGCCGTGTACAGAGAGCCTCCTGTCAGGCAGGCGGCCTCAGGTCCGGCCCCACGGCCGCGGTGAAGCTCCGTCCGCCGAGGCCTCGCCTCCTGCACCTGAGCCGGAGCGGAGATGGAAGGAAGGGGAGGAGGGGGAGTCCACGCGCAGTGCGGCACACTCAGTGTCAGCGAGCTGGTCCACATCAGACGAGCGCGCTCCACGACTCGCAAAGCAGCTGCTCGCAACTGGCCTGGGTCCGCCGCGGGGAGCCTGCGACAAGTGACACCGAAGCGGACATGCGTTTTTGGGACCGTTTGAGAGTAGGCACTTTGCGCGTAGTGGAACGCGCTCGGTGACTGCAGAGACACGTGCAGCGCCGCGGCAGAACACATCGCCAGTCAGAGATCGGCGGCGTGAGCGACGGGGCCCGCTGCACACGTGAGCAGGCCGAGGCCCCACTCCAGCAGCGGAACGCACCGGCGTCGCGCCGAGGGGAGGGGAGGACGAGGAGGAGAGAGAGAGAGAGAAGGGAGGCGAGGAAGAGGACGAGAGAGAAAAGATCACGAGGAGTACGAGGATTATCAAGGATGGAGCAGGCGAGCACGGATGAGAACGAGGAGAAGAACGCTAACATATGCAGGCTGTGATAGCGGCGCGCGGACATGCCGCTCCGAGATGTCGCCGGAGACACCCCATCCGAGAAGTGCAATCGCTGCTCGTCGCTACCCACACCATGGCTATTCTCTTGGTATCCAATTCATCCAACCGCCTTCTCCCTTCTCTCCGTGTGGAAAGCCCTTCCCACGTGCGCACGCAGGCACTGCGAACGCGCACGCGCACGTGCACGAGACGGTGCGTCGAAGTGCCCTCTGGTGTGCGGCGAATGCCGGCTTAAGTGGCCGGGAAAAGGACTCACACCGCTGCAAATCCGCTGCACGCCAGAAAAAAAGACATCGCTCAAGTTGCAATATTCGGCTCCCGTGCCAAGCTCTAGCTCACTGGAGCAGAAAACAAGATAACCAACATAGTGACGACACGGGAGATCCGAATTCAAAGCTTGTGCTGTGGCGGGACGCTGCGGATACGATGACACCCTGACCGCCTATAGCACTGCTCTCACGCCGACGAGCGGCGCAACATACGAAGCATCTCACTGACAGGGCGGTGAAGTGACCATGAGAAACGGACCGGGGCTCGCTGTTCCACCCTGCGAGGCCAAGAGCGAGGCGGCCGCCCCACTCCGCTCTCCTGACCGAGGGCCCAGGGCGCCGCAGGGTGCCCAGGGCCCTCTGCGGCCCCCGGCGCGCCCCGAGCAGCCCCCCCTGCCCTCCCTGTCGGCCACCTCCTCCTCTCTCCTCCTCCTCTCTCCTCCTCCTGCCTCCTCCTCTCTCCTCCTCCTCTCTCCTCCTCCTCTCTCCTCCTCCTCCTCCTCCTCCTCCTCCTCCTCCTCCTCCTCCTCCTCCTCCTCCTCCTCCTCCTCCTCCTCCGCCCGGGCAGGGAGCCTCTTCATCATCGCCCCCACCTTGAGGACGCCCAGGATGCTCGCCCTCTGCTCCCTGGTCAGCTCTGCGCCCCCCCCGCCGTGGGCGGACCCCTGGCCGTCGGCGAGCAGCACGGCCTCGGCCTCGGCGCTCTCGCTGGCCGCCTCGAGGGGGGCTGGGCGGCCCGCCTCGCCGCGCGGAACCCCCCGCCGCGTCCTTCCGGGACGGCCCTCCCCGAGAGGGCGGACCTCGAGTCGAGCTGCAGTCAGGCTGTGGAGCTGGGCAGGAAAAGCATCAACCGGGAGTGATTCGGAAGATTTGCCTACAGGACGTCTGAGATTGGTCTGCTACCAGAGCTGCAACTGAACAACGATTCGCACTCTGAAATTTTCTCTGAGAGATAGTTAGTTCGAGCTGTAGGCGAGCTGCGAGACTCATATGCACAGCAATCGACAGGAAATGACGTCCATTCCCCGTGCACTTTTCGGTTTCGTGCGTGTTTTCGTTGGCGCGATGGTCGAGGATGCTCCTCGAGGGTCCTCGCCGCAGAGAGATGCACACGACCGAGCGATGCCAAGGGGCTCTCCTTGGACGGCGGGGGCCTCCTCAGACGTGCCCGGCGGCTCCTCGGGAGGCCCTGGGCCCTTCTGCTGTGAGGCCCCTGCCTCGTGAGAGGCCCCTCCCCTCTGGCCCGCTCGGGAGGAAGCCACCCTCGCGCCACCCCCCCGGGCCCCCTATGCCGGCGCCGGCAGCCCACGACCCCCACCAACTCCTCCGAAGGCGGAGGCAGGACGCTGTTGACGAAGGGGGGCCCTGGAGCCTCATTCATATATTTATATACACACATACATACACACATACATATACGTAGAAATTATCCCGGCAGAGCAACCGAACAGCGATGTGTAGAAGCATATCTGGAAGCATTCCCCTTAAGATTCAGATGAGAATCCAGTTGTAGAATTCTGCTGTTCTTGCAGTCGTAGTGGCATTCGCGATGAGAGACGCAGTGGCAACGGCAGTCGCAGTCACAGCCTCAGCCTGCCTCAGCCTCAGCCTCAGCCTGCCTCAGCCTCAGCCTGCCTCAGCCTCAGCCTGAGCCTGCTTCAGCCTCAGCCTCAGCCTCAGCCTTCAGCCTCGGCCTCAGCCTCAGTCTGCCTTCAGCCTCGGCCTCAGCCTCAGCCTGCCTCAGCCTCAGCCTGCATCAGCCTCAGCCTCAGCCTCAGCCTGCCTCAGCCTCAGCCTGCCTCAGCCTCGGCCTCAGCCTGCCTCAACCTCAGCCTCAGCCTGCTTCAGCCTCAGCCTCAGTCTGCCGTCGACCTCGGCCTCGGCCTCAGCCTGCCTCAACCTCAGCCTGCATCAGCCTAAGCCTCAGCCTCAGCCTCAGCCTCAGCATCAGCCTGCCTCAGCCTCAGCCTCAGCCTCAGCCTGCCTCAGCCTCAGCCTCAGCCTGCTTCAGCCTCAGCCTCAGTCTGCCTTCAGCCTGCCTTCAGCCTCAGCCTCAGCCCTCAGCCTCAGCCTCAGCCTCAGCCTGCCTCAGCTCAGCCTCAGCCTCAGCCTCAGCCTGCCTCAGCCTCAGCCTGCTTCAGCCTCAGCCTCAGTCTGCCTCAGCCTCAGCCTCAGCCTGCCTCAGCCTCAGCCTCAGCCTGCTTCAGCCTCAGCCTCAGTCTGCCTTCAGCCTCGGCCTCAGCCTCAGCCTGCCTCAGCCTCAGCCTGCATCAGCCTCAGCCTCAGCCTCAGCCTGCCTCAGCATCAGCCTGCCTCAGCCTCAGCCTCAGCCTGCCTCAGCCTCAGCCTCAGCCTGCTTCAGCAGCTCAGCCTCAGCCTCAGTCTGCCTTCAGCCTCGGCCTCAGCCTCCGCCTGCCTCAGCCTGAACCCATCAGTCAGCCTCAGCCTCAGCCTGCCTCAGCCTCAGCCTGCCTCAGCCTCAGCCTGCCTCAGCCTCAGCCTCAGCCTCGCTTCAGCCTCAGCCTCAGTCTGCCTTCAGCCTCGGCCTCAGCCTCAGCCTGCCTCAGCCTCAGCCTGCTCAGCCTCAGCCTCAGCCTGCCTCCTCAGCCTCAGCCTCAGCCTCAGCCTGCCTCAGCCTCAGCCTCAGCCTCTCAGCCTCAGCCTCAGCCTCAGCCTCAGCCTCAGCCTCAGCCTCAGCCTCAGCTTCAGCCTCAGCCTCAGTCTGCCTCAGCCTGCCTCAGCCTCAGCCTGCCTCAGCCTCAGCCCTCAGCCTCAGCCTCAGCCTCAGCCTGCCTTCAGCCTCAGCCTCAGTCTGCCTTCAGCCTCGGCCTCAGCCTCAGCCTGCCTCAGCCTCAGCCTGCATCAGCCTCAGCCTCAGCCTCAGCCTGCCTCAGCATCAGCCTGCCTCAGCCTCAGCCTCAGCCTGCCTCAGCCTCAGCCTCAGCCTGCTTCAGCCTCAGCCTCAGTCTGCCTTCAGCCTCGGCCTCAGCCTCAGCCTGCTTCAGCCTCAGCCTGCCTCAGCCTCAACATCAGCCTGCCTCAGCGTTCAAAATGTGGCCCGGGAATGGAGTTCTGGGAACTCGAAGAACACGAAGTGGCCTACGTCTGGCTTCGGGCATTCAAAATCATACCCAGGAATGGAGTTCTGGGAACTCGAAGACCACGAAGTGGCCTACTGTTGGCTCCGGGCATTCAAAATCATGCTCAGGAATGGAGTTCTGGGAACTCGAAGACCACGAAGTGGCCTACGGTTGGCTCCGGGCATTCAAAATCATGCCCAGGAATGGAGTTCTGGGAACTCGGAGCCCACGAAGTGGCCTACAGTTGGCTCCAGGCATTCAAAATCATGCCCAGGAATGGAGTTCTGGGAACTCGATGACCACGAAGTGCGTTACTGTTGGCTAACAAAAAGAATCCCCAGCATCCTCCCCCGGATCGCACCCAGACCCCCCTGGGGCGTCATGATGCTCTCTCTTTTGACCCTACTAGAAACCTATCAGTCTTCGCTGTTAGGTAAAAAAAGCTTCGCGATAACGGGCGTGATTCGGCGGGTTTCGGCCTCCCAGGGCCTTTTTCGAACCCCCGGGCCCTCGGGAGGAGGAAGATAAGGAAAAGGGAGAGGGAGCAGAGGAGGAAGATGGGATTGAGGGGGAATTCTTGGGAACATATTGAGATTCTTCTGCTGCTGCTGCTGCTGTTGCTGCTGCTCCTTCTCCTCCTCCTCCTCCTCCTCCTCCTCCTCCTCCTCCTCCTCCTCCTCCTCCTCCTCCTCCTCCCCCTACCCCTTCCTCCCTGGTCGTCGCCTTCGCCGTTCTGCGCAACTCTTCCCCTTGCGTCGTCTTCCCAGTTGATCGCGATGACGCTGCAAATTCTTGCGCAACTCTTCCCTTTCACGCGCTTCCCTTTCATGTCAGGAAAGGTTTGAAAGACGATCGTTTCGCCTGAGACATCCTCGCCAAATCTTGAAGTTGGGGGTCGCATCTTAAGACGCATGCTGCTAACATTGGGCGTTTCGCATCCTCGGAAAATGGGGATGTTGAAATCGTCGTTCTAATTCGCGGACCTCCAAACATGAGCGTTTCGCCTGAGACAACCTCGAAACAATGGGATGCGCCAAGCGCTCTTGTAAGGCATCTTTTCGGAGCGATCTCGGATGACCTCCAAGACAAGCGTTTCGCTTAAGAATCAACGGGCCCTCGAAAGCATCTGGTTTCCACCTCTTCCTCCTCCTCCTTCTCCTCCTCCTCCTCCTTCCTCCTCCACCTCCCGGTCGCGGACAACAGCGACGACGACGAATCCCTGGGACACCCTTGAGATTCTCTTGAAACCCTGGAAGATTCCTTGAGACATGTGGGGAAAACAGCGTGACGTGATCGGGGGGGGGAGGGGAGGGGCGGGGGCGATCACGAGCGTTATCGCCCAGACTATAAAAAACAAGCTCCTGAAGGGTGAGCGCGGAAAGGGGTCGGTCTGCAAATCGGCCGGGCCGTCCCTGAGACGCGCGGCGTGCTCATGGCCGGCGTCGGTCCTCCTCGAGGGCGGCCCCGCGCTGCGGAGAAGCTCGGGCCGCAGAGCCGAGATCGCAGGGACGGCAAAACTCACGCTTCTTCGCGCAGCGCAAATTGCGGTGACGGTCCGGCACTTTTGCTTAACTTGTCGCCGCGGCGGCCCCGGCGACAAGTCATGCCTTGCAAGCGGGTGGCGCGTGGCTCCGCTCCGCGGGGCGGGAGGATCGGAAGTGGACGGAACGCTGACGCCTGCGAAGCGCGAGGCGTGATTATCTAGGTACGCGTAGGTGACGCCGCCTGCGAAACTGGGGTGCGTGTACCCGTAACTGATCTGAGGGGTGATGATGAGGAGGGGGAGAAAGACGAGGAGGAGGAGGAGGACGATGATGATGAGGAGGAGGAGGCGGGAGAAGGAGTTGCAGGAGGAGAAGGACGAGGCGGAGGAGGAGGAGGTGGAGTCGTCGAAGCTCGACAGTGCCCCCTGTCACGCGCAGCAAGAGGCTCACATCGAACAAAAGCAACAGCAGAAGAAAGGAGGAATCCTCGGAGTCCTTCCTGGCGCCGTTGAGGGGCTCTTCGGGAACGGCGGCTTTCTGAGAGCGGGAACGTTTGAGTACGGTGAGGGCATTGGATAAGGAACCCTTGCACAAGGAATCCAGGGTCTGGAGGCCAGTGAAACTCCGATCGTGGATCGGCCATGGGTAACACTGCCACCCTCATCAGATAAGGAATCCCCCAAGGTCCGAAGCCTCCTGGGCCCATTCCTGAACGAACGCCCCCACCGTAATACCAGCCATACGAGGGAACGGCGTCTCCCAAATCACCTGCGATGGCCCGTTGTCCTCTGTTGGCTGCTGTCCTCTTCCGTGCGTCGTCGGTTCTCATCCTGCCGCGGCTCCTGCGTCGGCCCCCCTCTACTCCTCAGCCCTCACCCCTCCTCGAACTCCCCTCGAAACTTGACAGTGGAGGCCAGTCCACAAGAAACCTTCCACAAGACATCCAACCCTGAGACCAAGGGACGTCCACTGGATTTTTGGCGGCGTGGGAACGTTGCGCCTTCCGTAGCAGAACCATCGAAACCCAAGAAACCCAGGGCACCCTGGAGGCAACCAAGGTGTTCCTTGGCATGGGCCCTCACTGTCTACTGTCCTTCCCATGTTCACCCTCCTCTCCCATACGCAATGCCTCCTCCTGCTGTTTCACCCATCTACTCCTTGCCCTCCTCGTCCCACCCACCCAGGCTTCCTTTCCAGGACGCATTTCCATTTCAATTACGTGAGGTATGGCTCTCCCGAATGCACACACATACACGCACGCACACGGCTTGTCCGCTGACGTTGGCCCCTCGGATGGCGAACAACGCGTGAATCATCCTCGGGATCGTCTTCTCCCGTCCCTGTTCCTGGTTCACTTGTTCCTCATGTCCCTCCTCACACATCTGCCTCTCTCTCTCTCTCCCTCTCTCGTCACGGTCATCCTCCTTCCACCTCCTTCTCTCAATCCGACAGTCCTCATCCCGTCCTCCAAAACGCGTCCTCGATGGTGAAGGCCTGCCAGGGTCCGTGCATCGGCCAGCGGGCGCTCACCACGTCGCCCTGGACGTCTATGCACTTCCCCGTGTGAGCCATCAAGAACACCACGTCCCCTTGGTTGGCGGCGTGCGGAAGGGAGTGGAACGAGGGAGACTGCTTTCTGAGATGGCCGGGGCGTGGTCCTGGAAGGGCTCGGAGGCGTCTACGCAGGGGGGGCTCGTTCAAAGGGGGGGGGGTCTGAGAAGCCCCTCGCCTCCTCAAGAGGGCCACGCCCTTCGCGAGCCGCCACCCTTGGCGAGCCGCCGATCCCCCAGCGCTGTCCGAACTGGCCGCTCCGTATCACCGCGGAGCCCCGTCAACAGTCAGCATCACGATCACACGCATCGCTGGGGGACGCACCGAACACTCTTGCTCCCGACGAGCGCTGCGCTTCGAGCTGCCTCGACGGTCCCGTCAGGATGGGTGGCGCGATGCGACGCGCGCTCGAAGACCACCGAGACCGCTGGCTCCCACATCTGCACGGATATCTCGCCCCGACTTCTCAGCCCGACAGCGACAGGCCTTCGTGGCGCGGCCTGGTACGTGCTCGAAAACCACCGACGCGCACTCCCTCACCCCTCGGCAACAGACCACACTGGCCGGCCCAGAAGCGAGAAGCGAGCGAGCGAGCCGCCATTGCGGACACATGTCCGGGCCGACCTGGGACCCGGTGGGGAGGCCGTGGCCTCCAGAAACCTCATCGATGAGCTGCACGCAGCCATGCCAGGCGCGAGAAGGCATTGGCCAAACTCCGCCCCCCCACGCATCCTCGATCCTCCCAGGATCGACGGTGCAAGATCTCGACGCTCGCGGCCCCTTCCAGGGTAGCCGCCGGGGCCATCGCCGGGGAACGTGTGGCCGGGCGGGAGCGCGCCTTCCATCGGATCCCTGCGGTAACTGGCACGATTCGCGTTGAAGGTTCCCGTCCTCCAGGCAGGAGTCTTGCGCGAGAATCAGCGAAAGGAACGCTTGCCAGCATCGTCGGCAAGGGATCAGGAAGCATCATGGCAATGGGAACGAACACACGCGACACGCCCACACCGTCATACAGTGTGCAAGGGGAACTGGCCCGACCCCATTATGCGTTTCGCGTGGCTGCAGAATATTAATATAAAAAACCCAGAGGCACGCTGATACTTACAATGCTAATGGTTGACCATCAAGCAACACAACTATGTCTCCAAAGTTTCCAACGTTACTATGCTATCCTGAGCGCTTTGCTTCGCAATGTACAAACTTTGCGTGTCCACTCACTTTGATGTCCTTTTGACCTATTTCGTTTGTGTGGTGTTTCGCTCCACGCTGCTTTCGATTAGCGACTTACTTTGCCTTGCGCTACGCTACAGTTCCATGCCTCGTCTTGCTCAGCATTGCGTCGCATTCGAACTGCGTTGCTTCCACCTCCTCCTACCTCCTCCTCCTGTTCCTCCTCCTCATCCTCCTCCTCCCTCCTCCTCCTCCTCTCCTCCTCCTCCCCCCTCCTCCTCCTTCTCCTCCTCCTCCCTCCTACCTCCTCCCTCCTCCCTCCTCCTCCTCCTCCTCCTCCTCCTCCTCCTCCTCCTCCTCCTCCGACTTCTCCTGTTCCCTCCCTCCCTCCCTCCCTCCCTCCTCCCTCGTCCTCCCTCATCCTCTTTCCGATGCTCTCCACTTACTTTCCTTATGAGGCTCCTCCCTGTCGCACCCCAGGGCGTGCCGGCAGGGCGGGCCGAGCGCTTCGCCTCAGACCTCCTCACCATTAACTGATCCTTGTGATGGGCCTGTCTTCCACCACCACCACCACCATGAGTTGGAGGGGGATGGGGTCCTCCTCCTGCTCCTCCTCCTCCTCCTCCTCCTCCCTCCTCCTCCTCCTCCTCCTCCTCCTCCTTCTCCTCCTCCTCTTCGTCCTCCTCCCCCTCGTCCTCCACCTCCTTCCCCCCTCGAACTTATGGTGGTGGTGGTGGTGGAAAACGGGCCCATCACCTTGAGTTGAAAGTGTGCAAGAGCTTCACGGATGGAGGGCGGGTTGGCCTCAACTTGGGGCTATCGCCCTAGCGCCGCGCACGTTCGTCTTAGAATATTGCAAGGGCTTCGCGGATGGAGGACGGGCCGGTTTCAAAATGTGGCTATTGCCTGAGCGCCGCGCACAGTCGTCTTGAAAGCTTGCCGGAGCTTCACGGATGGAGGGAGCGTGGCTTTCAAAATGTTGCTCTCGCATTGTCACCGCGCACATCTGTGTTAAAAGAACGCATGAGTTTCAATGATGGAGAGCGGGTCGCTTCAACGTGTGGCTGTCGCCTTAGCGCCGCGCACATTCGTCTTACAAGTTTGTCAGACCTTCATTGATGGAGGGAGGTTCCTTTTGAAAGTGCGACTCTCGCCCTCGCGCTGGGAGCATTCGTCTTCAAAAAGCGCAAGAGGTTCACGGATGGAGGGCGGGTCGGTTTTCAAAATGTGGTCGCCGCCTTGGCGCCGCGCACATTCGTTTTCAGAGTCTAAACTATCATCAGGGCTGACGTCCCAGAAACAATGTTTTGGCACGACGTCGGACTGCCGGGGCGTAGCAAGCCCGTTAACTTGCAGCGCTGAAGCCCCAGGATTGGTGTTCTGGCACGGCCCAGGACAGTCAAGACGCAACAGCAAAGGTGATCTGCGCCGATGAAGTTCAAGGAGCTGCTTTCTGACACAATGTTTTGAAACTGATGTCCTCCACCAGGGCACTTCCCTTAACGAGAATGAGCCCTTGCAGGGGCATGTGAAGAGGAAGCTTGGAGGGAAGGTTTATTGGCAATATCGTTAGTTGGTCTTGGGTTTGCACTGATCCTCCGTGACTTTTCCTTATACATAATTCCCCCTGTCGCATTCCGAGGCTGGTCGAAAGGGCGGGCCAGGCGTTTCGCCTGCTTCCTCACCATTTATGAACCTGACGGTTAGCAGCTGGGAACAGTTTGAAAGGTGGAGAGCGGGTCGCTTCCAACATCTTTCTCTCACCTTAGCGCCGCGCACATTCGTGTATACCATGTTTCAAAATCTTCACAAATTGAGGGCGGCTCGTTTTCAAAGTGTGGCGCTCGCCTTAGCGCTTCGCGCATCCGTTTAAACAAAATCGCAAGAGTTTCACTGATTCTCATGGTGAACGCAGGATAGTCAGAGCGCAACACGTACGCTGGTTCACGGTGTTGAAATCCGAGGAATGGTGTGCTGGCACGATTCAGGATCACCACGACGTGCCAGTAATGTTAACTCGTGGTGTTGGAAACCTGAGAGTGGTGTTTTGTCACGCTTCAGGATGTTCACACGGTTGTCCCCGTACGGTGCAATTCCCTGAATGGAGATGAACCTTTGTAGGAGCCTGTGGAGAGAGAGCTTGGAGGGAGGGTGTATTCCAACATCGTTGATGAGTCTTGGGTTTGCATCAGTCTTCCTCCTACTCCTCCTCATCCTCCTCCTCCTCCTCATACCCCTCCTCCCCCTCACCCACACGCCTCATTCCCCACCTAACCTCCACCACCTCCTGGTACCCTCCCTCGTCCTCCCCGCCCCTCCTCCTCCTCCCTCCCCCTCCTCATCGTCCTCGCTTGCCGTCCTTCCCCCCCTTCTTCTCAACCCGCTCCCTCCCTCCCTCCTTCCTTCCCTCCCTCCCTCCTCCCTCCCTCCTCCCTCCCTCTTCCCTCCCTCCTCCCTCCCTCCCTCCTTGGCCGAGTCCTGGCCAGATGGCGCCGTCGTTCGCCTCCTTTTCGACCACGAGCTCCTGCGTCGGCCCCGTCTCGTCGGAGCGCGCCTCCACCGCGTCGCCTGGGCCGGCCCGGAGTGCCTGCTGCCCTTCCGAATGGCTCCTGCGCCTACTATTCTTAGGTCGGGCATGTCCTCCTACAGACCAATTTGGCACGATAAATAAAAATGACTCTCCAAAAGTGCGACCAAATAGTCGAATATAACCAAAAAGGTCCACAAGCTATTTTTTGATTATGTTTTGAATCTTCCTCCTGTAGAGGGACAGGCCCGGCTTCATACTAATCAGGCAATGCCTGGAGGCAAACTGTGGTCGGCCAGCGTGGACACCAGACCAGACAGCAAAGTATCGCAAGGATGTGTAAGATGTGTGGTGCAGACTGCGTGGCGAGGCATCGAGGCGGCACCAACGGCGCACCAGCCGGAGCCCCGACACACCCACTCAGCGCACGAGGCGGCAACGAGGTGTCCCCAACGGGGCACCAGCTGAAGCCCCGACACACCCATCAAACTCCTTGGTAACAACAGGAAGAACCTCTGAGTGCAGGCAACGTTTTGGGAACATGTGGCTGCATGGCTGGCGCCAGTCACGAGGCCCGAGGCGACGCGGGCCACCGTGGTCGTCGGTGAGCGGCCGGGGGACAGGAGGTCCTGCTCCTGCTCCTGCCCTTGCTCCTGCGCCTGGGCCTGTTCCTGCTTCTGCTGCTGCTGCTGCTCCTCCTCCCTTGCTCCGCGGCCGCCTACGAGGCACCGCGGCGTCCTTCTCCTCCTCCTCCTCCTCCTCCTCCTCCTCCTCCTGCTCCTCCTGCTCCTCCTCGATTCTCTCGACTCCGATGACATGGGAGTTCGGTGACGGACGCGCTGTCATCTCCTCCTCCTCCTCCTCCTCCTCCTCCTCCTCGTCCTCCTCCTCCTCCTCCTCCTTGTCTTCCTCCTCCCTCCCTCCCCTCCTCCACCTCCTCCGCCTCCTCCTCCGCCTCCTCCTCCTCTTCGTCTTCCTCCTCTTCGTCTTCCCCCTCTTCGTCGTTCCCCCCCCCCCCTCCCTCCCTCCCCGCCTCGGATTCGGAGCACACGAATTCCACCGCCTGAGCCCCATCGAAACGAGACCCCTGGCCCCAGAGGGCTCGCAGCCCGAGCCCGGCAGTTCACAGCCGCCCCCCCTGGAGGGAGGGGCGCGCGAGCGCCGCCGCGGGCGCTCCCTGCCACGACGGCCCCAGCGGGAGAGACGGGTCTGCGCAGGCCCGCGCGCCATGACACGGCGCCCTTGGCGCGACGAGGGCGACGTCGGCGACGGCCTCGACGGCGGTGGTGCTGAGGGTGGTGGCGACGATGCTGGCGGCGGGGCCCAGGGGCCCCAAGGTCTCTCTGCCGACGCTTTCCGCGCCCCTTCCCTGCGCATCCATAGGCTCCATAGCGGGCAGCACCACCCACTGGCCCGCTGGTCGTCCGCGGCCGACACGGCGGATGGCGTGGTGGCGATGGTGGCGAGAGTGGCGGCGATGGCGACGGCGGCAGCGAGGATGCCGGCGACGACGACGACGACGACGACGACGACGACGACGAGGCGGCGGCGCGTCCAAGCTCTGGCAGCTGGCGCCAGACAGCTCGACGGCACTGGGCGTGGAGAGGCAGCCCCGACCGAGCCCGAGAGGGAGAGGGGAGGCTGGCTCAGAGGGGACGAGGGCCCTCCTCGAGGAGGCACCCCAGGACAGGCAAGCCCAGCCATGACATGCTGCTTGGTCTGGTTGGGAGCTCCTCTCCCCAGGACCAGTCGGCATCGAGCCGGTAGATCGGATCGAGTCGACATGCGCGTCGGATCGGGCTGCCTCGGCCCGGCATCGACATCGAATCGGGTCGGCTGCGCCAAGATGCACAACGGCGCCATGCAGGCATCGGGCCGCACCGGACCGTCGGACCATCGGCATCGAGCCAGATCGGGCCTGGCCAAACCCGATGTCGAGCGGGACCGACCGGTCGGATCGAAATGGACCACTCCTCTCCCCCGGGGGGGGGAAGCTCGTCGGAACCGGATTTAATGAGGAGGAGGAGGAGGAGGAGGAGGAGGAGGAGGAGGAGGAGGGGGAGGGGGAGGACGAGGAGGACGAGGAGGAGGAGGAGGAGGAGGAGGAGGTGGAGAAGCAGGTGGAGGAGGAATTTTGTGACAGGCTCGGCTGGGCCACTGGTTGCGGTCGACCTCGCTCTGGCCAGCAAGCCGCGGGACTGCACGGGGCGCTCGGTCGGGCCGCCCCTCTCCTGAGGGAGGGTGGGCCGTACACAGTCAGAACCCATCGTAAGGATGCCAAGCAAGGATCCAAGACCCTTCCAAGTCCCGCGTGCCATTTAGAGCTCCTTGGACGTCAGCATTGGCTCAGGATGGGCCGAAGGAGCAAGGGTATCCTTGAGGAAGCAGCGCGCGCCTACTATGGATTTTGACTGTAGGGAGAGGGTCGAACAGGCATGTCCCATCCGTGGAGGGCGCTCCTGTAGAACCTGTCCTGGGAGGGGTGCTTGCTTCGCTTCTGGGCGGCACGGGGGGGGCCTGCCCGTATCCCCAATGGTAGATCCAGGATCTGGAAAGACGGACCGCTCGGATAGGACATCTCGCTGGAGCTTGATCGCACGCTTCCAGCATCACCCCAGCGCTGGCGTCGACTCTCAGAGTAGCAACTCCAGCTCGGTGCGGCGATAACAATGCTCGGAATCGTCCTCGAGCTTCGGGTAGGACGGTATCAGGGCGTCCTGCGATCCGATGTACAGATTGTTATAGAGACGCCAGTACACTGCCCTCACTCTTCTGGCAGGGTGCCACAGGCCTTGAAGCAAGTACTGGAGCACCTTGGTAGGCCCTAGGGAGATGCGGAAGCCATCAATGGCATCAAAGACAGACATGATGAGGTGAGGCGATGTCTCGAAAATGTTCGGCCAAACGTAGTTCATGAGGTGCTGCAGTGCGTCCTCGCAGCCGAGACCCTGGACACCAAGCGCCAGGTGCTTGATTGCCCAGGAAGCTGTCTGCCTGTGGACCAGGTCCCGGTCCATCAGCGCATCCTCGAGGATGGGAGTCACGGCATGGATGTAGTCCTTACCCATCTCGCCAATGTACTCAAACATGAAACACAGGCTCTTGAGGACACCGTTCTGCACGTTCAGCTCCGGCACGCGGTACTCGTTCATGAGCGCGGGAAGCACCGTGAAGGGCCCGCAGGTCTCGGCGACGATGGCGATGGCCACTGTGGTGCAGATTCGCAGCTGGCGTTCCTGAACCTTCAGGTTGTTCAGCAAGGTGCTGAGGACGTCGTGAGGTCCAATGGCTTTGGCAATGTAGCCGAAGGTGTTCACGGCGGCTCGGCGGATGGCCTTCTTGTGAGCCTTCAGCAGCTCAAGAAGGTCGAAGCAGATGCGATTCCACTCGCGCGGCGGCGCCAGCTCGGCGCCTCGGTCGGCTATTCTCCCGACCAGGTCGATGCAGTTCTCTTGCACCTTCTCGTGGCGATTCTTGAGGATCGGAGTCAGACGTGGCAGTAGATCCTTGATGGGAGGGGTCATCTTAGACATACCGATCACGTTCACGATGGCCTTCAGGGCTCCCAGAATGGAGCCCAGCACCTCGGGGTACTCTTCCCCCAAGTACTCGTACAAGAACAGGCCCAAGTGTCCCATCATCTGCTCTTCTCCACACTGCTTCATCACGACTGCAATGCGGGCAATGAGGTCCGCCGCTTGCTGACGCACGCGAGCAGATGGCGTATTGAGGCGCCATCTGATGATACCGGCAATCTGCGGCAAGTATGGCTTGACGCGAGACCCAAGAGAGTTCACCACTGTGCCGAAGCCGTTGAGCATGACTGTGGTATCATCGGAGGTCTGCTCCTGGAACGCGTAGACTATTCCGTCGATGATCTGCTCCTCGAGACGCGAGTCAATGTCTGCGACTCCCAGATTTGCGATTACCTTGTCGATGGTCTCCATCACCATCTTCCGATAAGGCTCTGACGCGTCCTTCAGATCCTCGACTATCCTACCAATGATGTCGGCCCCCCCCACCTTGTTGGCGATCTCCACAGTGGTGTCCACGAGCTGCCGATAGTTGCGTCGATCCAGGGCCATCCGGACGACCCAGAAATTTCGGAAGAACGGCGGCAAGATATCTTCACGGATGTAGCTCGGCTCGACACCCTCGGTTGCCACGCACTGCTTCACGACTTTGAGCACAATCTTCTTCATCTCCTCGTCCGGCGTGGAGAACTCGCGGATGAGAATGATCATCACCTCTCGGGTATAATAGTTGGCATGCTCGGCATCCATGAGCGGGATGATGAACCCGATCGCCTTCAAGAAGGCGGCCAGTCCCTTGCCGCGGTGCTCGCAGATCCCCTTCCACAGCGGCCGCAGGACCGTGTCGAAGGCCTCGATCCCGTAGGGAGTCGAAGCCTCGGCAAGAGCTGCCAGCGCGAGGGCGGTAATGGTGCGAACCTTCTGCTGTTCGTCCTGCAATCCATGCGCGATGATGTCGACCATCTGCTTCAGGTGGGGCAGAACAGCGCAGCCCATGAGCATGGCAATCTGCTGCACGATCTTGATGCCCGTGTGCCTGGCCTGCCAGCTCTTCTTCGACTGGCAGACCGCGCGCAGGAAGAGGAGGAGCGCCGGGATTCCCAGCGCGGACGCGACCACGGCGAACGCTCGCGCTGTGGTGTTCCTGACGTACTCATCCGCGTGGTCTATGTCTGGTCGCATGGTTGCGATCATTGTTGCTAGGCCAGCGGCCTTGGACAGATTGCTAATGATCTCACGGCCCTCCACGCGCGCGTAGTAGTCCTCATCGATCAGCAAGGGCTCTATGACGACCAGAATTTTGTGGACGTACGGTCGCACCATGTCGTCTAGCTTGTACAACACACGATCAATGACTTTGACGAGAAGGTGCCTCTCTTGGTCCTCTAAGGTGCTGCTCATGAGTAGCGGCAAGATTTGATTGAAGAGGGGTCCTGGCCCAAATGACCGGGCTCCATCTGTGATCTGCCTCAAGGCCGCCCTTCGCATGGGGGGCGTCCCATTCTTCACCTTCAGCAAGAGTCTCATGATCTTCCGCTCCTTCGCCTCCTCTGGCGATAAGTTATCGTCATTCTCCGCCGACAGCAAAGGTGCAAAATATGAGTAGTCCTCTGGCTTGATCATCGGCATCTCACCCACTGCTGGGGAAGATGGCACCTCGTAGGGTTTGGGCGCGTCTGGATCCTGCATGCTGAAAAATGGCGTGCCACCAGGGGTGGGTGTGGGTGTCGACATAACGCTTTTTCGCATTGGCTGATAATTAGCTGGCGGCCGGACTATCTCGTAACCCGTCTGAGGGAAAATCGCATCTAATTCCTCGTCGGAAATGGGCGCATTCCTCTCATTAATCTCGGTGTCGTAGCGCCACGCCTGAATCTGCTCCGGCGTCATCTGGGAAAAGTTCGGCGTCAGCCCGACGGGGGTAGACATGTTGGCCATGCCAGGCGTGCCCAGAGGAGTGGCGCCCGGGGTGAACATCTGGACCCCGCTGAAGGGCGTAGCTCCCGGTGTCGCCGAGGGTGTAGGCCCCGAAGGTGTGGCACCAGACGGCGTTGCACTCGGAGTGGCGTCGGCGTCCGCCGGGGTGGCATCGACCCCGTCGTCTTTGGGCTCCATCGGCGTCGCATCCCAGCGAGCCCGCTTCTTCTTGCCTGCGCCGAGGCCCGGCGTGGGCGTCTCGCCCCACTGCCCTGGGGTGGGCGTCTCGATCCCGTCGTCACCGCCGGCACCCGGAGTGTCGTCCCAGGCGCCCTTCTTCTTGCTGCCCCCCTCGTCATCATCGTCCAGGACCACTGGCGTGTCTACACCTGGACCAGAAAACAAACGGCACCACCCCACCTTCGGCCCCACGGGCCGCAGCGTATACCAGGACGTCTGGCATGGGTTTCTGCATGGTATACGCTACGGCCCCCGATGGGCCGCAGCGCAACATGGAAGGCCGTAGGTGGGGTGGTGTCGTTTGTTTTTTGGCAGAGCACCATCGCCGCCTCCGACGGGCGTCTCCCAGCGGTCCTTCTCGTCCTCCTTGTCCTCCTTCCGGCCCACCCCTGCGCCGCCCGCGTCCCAGCGCCCCTTCTTCTTCGCGGGCGCGCCGTCGCCTGGCAAGGCCTTCCCCTCGGCCTTCGCAGTGGCCTCCTCCTCCTTTCGGGGAGACGTAAGACTCGGGTCCGGTAGAAACGGGTAGGCCTAACGAGGCCGTCAAGACAAGGACGAGACCCAATTCGAAACTTGTCGCGACCTCCCTCTGCAAAGACCCTACCAAGACTAGACCCTCCAATCCAGGACGGGCTGGCCAGAAAGCGTTGGCACACCTGAGTTCCGGCGACCTCGAGTCTTGCGTGTCCCCGATCCTTCTGCTTCTGGATCTTCCGGAGCACCTCCTGCTTCTCCTTGTCGAGCGCCTGGCCCACCATGACATCCTTGTAGGTCTGCAGCTCTGCCGCAGGCGTCGCGGCGGCGAACGGGTCGGCACGCTCGGGCGAGAGCATGCGCTTGTGGCGCTGGGCACGGTACGCGTCCTTCGAGCAGGGACCGACCGTCCCAGCATTCCTATAGGCCTACCCCGATATGTTCGAAAACGACGTGTTCCAATAACAGCAGCAGTGCTCTATCAGAACATGAAGCCGATGGGTGAAAAAGCGGCACGGCATCAACCAGAGATGCTCTGCCAACACTCCGTGCAAAACACCGAGTGTTGCCAGAACAATGCTTGGGGGGCCTATGGGCGAGTCGGAAAGCTCAACCACTGGAGAAACCAAAAGGTACCGATACCGGTGCTCCCTGGACCTCTCCAGGGGTGTGCTCTGACCAAGATTTCTAGGCGAGTCCAGCGGTGGCGACGAGGGCCTCCCAGAAGGCCGACAAAAAGGACAAATTCGGGCGAAGGGTAGCAGTATGGCTAGCGGTATGGGAAAAGGGGATTTAAGAGGGAAGGGTCGAGGTTCGGCTACTTTTTCCCTCGCTGAGCCACTGCTTGAGTCCTCGCGGTCGGCAATCTTCTTGCTCTCCGAGAGTCCCTTGAAAGGGTCGTCCTCCTCTCCGGCGGGCACGTCATCCAGCGGCGGCCCGGCCCTGGCGCGGGACGGCGCGCTGGCCTGCTTCCTCTCCAGCTCTGCAGCCTCCTCGTCAGTGGGGAGCGCCTTGACGTACTTTTCGCCTGGGTCCTTTAGAAGAAGAAACAACAGCATCGAGTTTCTTGGATCTGCGCTGGCCCCCCTCCCTGGCGCGCGGAGCGCGCCAAGGGCGGCGCCAGAGGCGCCGCTGGGGGGGCCCCAGCGCAGATCCAAAAAGCCCGCATGAACCGCTTTTGTTTATGCCAATGTTTCTTCTTCGATCCTTGTCGCCGCCCTTGACCCCGAAGGCATCGCCCTTCGCCGCCATGCCACGGCAGCGGCCCAAAATCTGGCGACTGCCCCCTGAGCCGCATCGACTCGAGCCGACGTGGCTGCGGGACAACGATGGCGACGAGCACGGGGAGGACGACAGCGACGAGCGCAGAAATGCTGTTGCTTCTCCGCTCGGCACGCCGCACACGACCCCTCCTGCGCTGGAGGTCTCCCAAAGCAGGGTCCGATAGGAGGCTCGCACGGCATCGCTAATGCATAGAAGAGGAACAAAACATATAGACAGAGACTTTTGGCGCTCCGCGCGGATTTCTTGGATCTGCGCTGGCCCCCCCCCTCCCTGGCGCGCTCTGCGCGCCAGGGGCGGCGCCGGAGGCGCCGCCAGGGGGGGGCCCAGCGCGGATCCCAGAAATCCGCGCGGAGCGCCCAAAGTTCATGCTTATGGCGTGTCGCTCGTCCTCGAAGGTCGGCGTGGAGGAGCTCGGGCGCCACATCGAATCGGCTGGCCGAGCCCTGGGTGGCGGCGCGGCCCGGGGCGGAGGCGCCCGAGGCTCGCGGCGGGAGGCTCCCGTCGGGGGCGCCCTGCGGGAGGGGGGCTCGGCTCGGGCGGTGGCCCGCGCGGAGCGGTGCGGTGCGCAGGGGCGGAGTTTCGCCACTGACCGAGCTTCGCCTGGCCGAGTCTAGTGCCCTTGTCGTGGCGAGGGGCGGGGAGGGATGGAGGGAGGGGAAGGAGGCAAGCTAGGTGCGCTCGCGTCATATCTGACGTCCTACCCCTCCCTCCCATCCCTTACCATGGCGCTGATTTTCTCTATCCGCGGACGCGTGTCGTAGCGGACTTGTGGCTCCGCGCGCGCGTGCGTAGTGGGTGGTGGTGCGCGTGCGTGCGTGCGTGCGTGCGTGCGTGTGTGGTGTGGTGGTGGTGGTGGTGGTGGTGGTGGTGGTGGTGGTGGTGGTGGTGGTGGTGGTGGTGGTGGTGGTGGTGGTGGTGGTGCTGGTGGTGGTGGTGGTGGTGGTGGTTGTGGTGGTGGTGGTGGTGGTTGTGGTGGTGCGGCGCGGTGGTGGCGGGCGGATGGGCGCGCGACGAGAACGCCATCCTGAACGACGGAGGCCAAACACCGATCCGAAAATGAGGCCCACGCTGCAGCGGGAGCACGATTCGAAACGATTCGGGAGCAGAAATGAGGCCGGCGCCTCAGCGAGAGCAGCATTTTGAAAAAAAAAAAAAAACACAAGCGAAAACCCGATTCCCGGGAATCCTGTGTGTAAAAAACAATACGCGGGGGGGTGTCGGATATCTTCGGGACGCCATCAGGGGAAGTGGGAGAGTATTTTCATATTGTGTAATTGTGGAGGGGGGGCGGGGATGGAGGGAGGGGGGGGAGGGAAGAGTGCGGGGGGAAGGAAGGGAGAGGGCGGGGCGGATAAGCGGGGAGGACGGACGGGGTGGGCTGGCGGGGCGGCCGGAGGCGAGGGCTCGAGGATGAGTCACGGACTCGCGGCTCGAGGCCTGGCCGACTCGGGGGCGGAGGTGGCGGAGGCGGAGGGCGCGGTGGAGGATGCGAAGACGGCGGGGCCACCGGCACCTGCTGCCTGCCGCGCGCGCGCGCCCGAGGCATCGAGGCTGCGGCCCCTGCTGGTCGTGCGCGGGCGGCGGTAGAGCCCAGAGCGCCGGCGTCGCGCTCTCTGGCCGCGGCGTCGGCCCCCAAGCGATACGCCCCGGTCGGCGCCGACGCCCAGGGGCCCTGGCGCGTGCTGCCCGGCTCGGGGCGCGCCTCCCTGTGCGCAGTGGCCACCACCCCTCTCCTCCCTCCTCCCTCCTCCTTCCCTCCCCCTTCCCCTCCCTCCTCCCCCCATCCCTCCTCCTCCCCCTCCTCCCTCCTCCCCTCCTCTCCTCCTCCTCTCCCCCTCCTCCTCCCTCCTCCCTCCTCCCTCCTCTCCTCCTCCTCCCTCCTCCTCCTCCTCCTCTTCTTCTTCTTCTCCTCCTCCTTCTTCTTCTTCTTATTCGTCTTAGTATTCTTATTCTTCTTCTTATTCTTCTTATTATTATTCGTAGTATTATTCTTCTTATTCTTCTTCTTATTATTCTTCATATTATTCTTCTTCTTATCATTCGTATTATTATTAGTATTATTATGTTGCTGTTTCTTCTCAGTATTAACATTATGTTTGTTATCATGCATATTAGTATGATTAGTATTACTAGTAGTATTAGTATTCTTAATATTGTTGGTAGTAGTAGTTTTATTAGTATTATTACGATTACTAATATCATTAATATTATTATTAGTATTATTATTATTATTATTGATATTATTATTATTAGTATTATTATCAGTATTATGATCATCAGCATCACCATCATTACTATGACTAGTATTAGTATTATCCTCCTCTTCTTCTTATTATTACTACGCTTATCATTATTAATATAAATATTATTATTATTATTCGTATTCATGGCATTTCCATTATTACGCTCAATATTATCATTATTCCAACTCCTCATATTCCTCCTCCGCCTCCTCCTCTTCTCTCCTCTCTCCTCTCTCCTCTCTCCTCTCTCCTCTCTCCTCTCTCCTCCCTCCTCTCTCTCT
>CAUYUJ010014551.1:375012-392512 GCA_963575745.1 Prorocentrum cordatum
GGAGGAGGAGGAGGAGGAGGAGGACGAGGAGGTGGTGGGAGGGGGGAGGGGCCACGGGGTCGCTGCGCGGCTCGCGCGCCCAGGCCTTTCGCGGGGCGCTGGCGACCATGCTGGTGCTATGCGCCCCCCCTGGGAGGCGCACGTCCGAGGCAAACGGGTCGCACACACACACACACACACACACACACACACACACACACACACGCACACGCACACACGCACACACACACACACACATCTGACGCAGACGAAGATAGGATCAACAGAGTCACGTCCCGAGAAGCATGTGCCAAATTTGCACACGTGTTTCAAACAAGCCTGGGCCAGCTTGTTTGTCCACGCCGCAGGGCCACCGCCCTGTTTTGGAACTGGGCCAAGCGGCCACCGAGCTTGCAAAGCGGGGCCGGCCAACGCGGGCCCAACTTTTGTTCGGAGGGCGGCGTCTCGACCCGATGCTCGGCAATGGTATAGCGGTCCCGCCCGCTGCTCGAGCGACAGGATGACAGCCTCAATAAGGAGTCCTAGACGCTCGGAGGGGTGCTCTTCGACGGTGAAGAGCGCTCCGTTGATGCCGGGAGCGAGGCCACACGGCACTGTTGGGCCCCTGCCTGCCTGTGCTCTCCTGGACTGCGGCCGAAAAGCGTAGGCCAGATCCTGGAGGCTTCATCGTATAGCTCAGTCGGGCGTGTCCCCCTGCAGGGGGATTTTGGGCGAAGAATAAAACATACTCTAAGCATGCCCCCCACATGGGCAAACATGATGTAAACAAAAATTGTCTCCTGACTATGCTTTGACTATTTTTGAATATTCCCCCTGTAGAGGGACAGGCCCGACTTAATCGTATAAGTGACCACGAACGGCGCTTCCCGCAATGGCCTGGCATAGCGTTGCCCCGGGCGGTATGGCCAGAGAGCGCCCGCACACCGTGCGCGCGCAGCACAAGACTCTGCTGAGCGCGCGCGCGTCGCCCCATGAGGCGCCGCCAGACCAAACATACAGTTGGGATTGATATGGCCATCGCTCGGACGTCCATTCCCTGTGTTTTTGTTTCGGTTTCGTGCGTGTTTTTTCGCAGGATGATCCAGGATGCTCCTTAATCATCCCCGCCGCGAAAAAGTGCACACGTCCGAGCGATACCAGGTGATTGGAGAGGACACGCGAGAGGACGCAAGACCCTTCCGAGGGCCACGTTGTCACGATACTGTGGAAGGCATGGGTCGCGAACGCACAGGACACAAGAGCACCCTTGGCTCGGCAGGGTCGACCCTCTAATCTGGGCTGACTGTAGCAAAAGCATTTGTTTGCTGAACATGCTCCTAGGGTGGAGGGCTCGGGGTGAAATCCATGTGGGCTTTTGCACCTCGAAAATCAGTCCGTCTTGTGATTCACCTGTTGACGATTCAAGCCTCGAAAATCCATCGGAACGGCATCTCAGATTTCACCCGTTGCTCTCCACCCAGAGAAAATTCTCGTTCTTGTTGGGGGGGCGATGCCGAACCGACCAAACCCTTCGGACCGAGCCGAGGATGCTTGCGTGAGAATCGGCCCCTAAATAAAAAAACAGGATTGCCCATGTTGGACACACATTATCGGCCCTCCGTCGATATACATACTGCTCATTCGGACCTGCATTGACGGCTCGCAGAGCGGGGGGGTGGGACTGGGAAGGAGCAATGCCGCTCCTTGACAAAGCCATTGCCCCGATGTGTGGCAGCCGCGATCGCCGCGGCGACCTCCCAAACCGATCCGGAGGCTTGGCTCGGGGTCGGATCATATCACGCAGCGAGAGGATAGCGGCCTCCAGAACGGGGTCCGAGAAGATGCGGTCGGAGGGCCGCGACGCATCGCCGTTGCATCATCGGTGCATCTGCGCCGTCGGCGTGGAGAAATTCGCGCGCCACATCGAGCCGCATCGCCGACGCATCGGCGATGCTGAAGTGGGACCCCAGAACATCGGTCAGGAGGTGTTCGGTGGCGCGGCTTTCCAGCCTCGGGTGTTCGAAGTGTCGGCTCGAGGGTTTGGGGGCGCTCTCTGCGGCTCTCGGCAGCTTTCCAGCCTCGAGGCTGCCCTCCGGCAGCTGCGACTCGCCGAGAGCGTGCTGGGGGCGCCCGGATCGTCCCGAGGGGCGGCCCGAGTGCCGAGCTGTGGCCCGCAGGGCAGGCGGAGACTCGCGTGCCGAATTGAGGCCAAGTCAACCCAAAAGCGGTCCCCGGACCCGTCCCGGGGTCCCCTCCTCCCTCCTCCTCCTCCTCCTCCTCCTCCTCCTCCTCCTCCTCCTCCTCCTCCTCCTCCTCCTCCTGGCGCAGGTTCTCACCCTGGGTCCGTGCCGGAAGGTCCAAGGCCCCGAACACGGCCCCTGCTGGAGGCCGACGAAGAGGCAAGAAAAGCCTTCCCAACACACAGCGCCTCCACTGAGTGGGGCCCAGGCACACACACAGATAAATACACACAGATCCCAGGATCCCTCACATGTTCCAACCTTCTCAGGAGTTTCGTCTCCCCCCCCCTGTCTATATTTTTCTTTATTTTCCTGGGAGTCGACGGTTCATCTTGTCTGTGTGTTTTTCCCCCTCCTGACGAACCTGCACCGCACCCCCACTCCTGCTCGCCGCAAGGCGGTGCCGGGCCACCTCCGCCCTTAGCTGGCTCCAACCTCCGACCCCATCTAGACTCGCCGGTCGGAAGAAGTAGGCAGAAACATGACGTGGGAAGGCGCTGGAGGAAGCCTGGGCTTCCGCCCGCCCCTTGAAGCGGAGGGATGAGGCAAACCCGCCCGACTCTTGAAGTAGGAAGGCACTTAGAAAGTAGACTGAGATCAGGGGATCAACAAATACCAGCTTTGTCAGCGACCAGCATGTAGAGTCGGACCTGGGCCAGAATGACATCCCTCGAGAGTACGAGACCCTCCGTCGGCCGAAACGGACAGCACATCCCAGGGTACCCTCCACGGGGTGCGCGAGAACACCCCAGAAAGCACAACAACAAACCTTAGGAGACCCTCCCCGAACCGACCTCGATCTTATACCTCGGTCCGGCTGCGCGCCTGCCGTGCCCTTCTTGCCGAAACGCCCTCGCACTCGGGAGCCGAAGCTCGGCCCCAGAGAGGGGAACGGGGGGCCGGGTGGGGGTGGAGATCCGCCGAATTTCCCTGAGGAGACGTCAGGCCAGGCACACGGGGATCGTTTGGGGATCGCTCCTCCGCCCCCCCCCCTCCCTCCCTCTTTCTCCTCCTCCCCCTCCTCTCCCTCCTTACACTGCCTCCTCCTCCTCCTCCTCCTCCTTCTCCTCCTCCTCCTGGTTCCTGGTTCCTGACGGCGTTGACGTCTTCGGACGCTGCCGCTTCCCCCAGAGAGGCCTGGTCGAGCCCCTCAATGGGAGCAGACGAAAGCGCAAAATTCTGAGACCGCAGGAGGAGGGGAACTGACATAACAACATTACCTCGGGAGAAACGGAAGGAGTACAGGGCAGTTTCTAATACATAGGATTAATTATCCCAGTGCGACCCTACCTAGGAGTTGAAGCCCCTACGAAAGCAGCATTAGTAGCAACAGAAAAGCTAAGCTAAAGCTAAGATAAAGCTAAGCTAAAGCTAAGCTGAAGTTAAGTTAAATCTAAGCTAAAGCTAAGCTAAAGCTAAGCTAAAGCTAAGCTAAAGCTAAGCTAAAGCTAAGCTAAAGCTAAGCTAAAGCTAAGCTAAAACTAAGATAAAGCTAAGCTAAAACTAAGCTAACGCTAAGCTTGAGCTAAGCTAAAGCTAAGCTAGAGCTAAGCTGAAGCTAAGCTAAAGCTAAGCTGAAGCTAAGCTGAAGCTAAGCTGAAGCTAAGCTGAAACTAAGTTACAGCTAAGCTAAAGCTAAGCTGAAGCTAAGATGACGCTAAGCTAACGCTAAGCTAAAGCTAAGCTGAAGCTGAGCTGGAGCTAAGCTAAAGCTAAGCTAAAGCTAAGCTAAAGCTAAGCTAAATATAAGCTAGAGCTGAGCTAAAGCTAAGCTAGAGCTAGGCTGAAGCTAAGCTAACGCTGAGCTAGAGCTAAGCTAACGCTAAGCTAAAGCTAAGCTGAAGCTAAGCTAAAGCTAAGCTAGACCTAAGCTGAAGCTAAGCTGAAGCTAAGCTAGAGCTAAGCTAGAGCTAAGCTGAAGCTAAGCTGAAGCTAAGCTGAAGCTAAGCTAAAGCTACGTTAAAGCTAAGCTCAAGCTAAGCTGAAGCTAAGCTAAAGCAAAGCTAAAGCTGAGCTAAAGCTAAGCTAAAGCTAAGCAAAAGCTAATCTAAAGCTAAGCTAGAGCTAAGCTAAAGCTAAGCTAGAGCTAAGCTGAAGCTAAGCTAACGCTAAGCTAGAGCTAAGCTAAAGCTAAGCTAACGCTAAGCTCAAGCTAAGCTGAAGCTAAGCTAAAGCTAAGCTAGACCTAAGCTGAAGCTAAGCTGAAGCTAAGCTAAAGCTAAGCTAGAGCTAAGCTAAAGCTAAGCTAGAGCTAAGCTGAAGCTAAGCTAAAGCTACGTTAAAGCTAAGCTGAAGCTAAGCTAAATCTAAGCTAAAGCTAAGCTAAAGCTAAGCTAAAACTAAGCTAAAGCTAAGCTAACGCTAAGCTAAAGCTAAGCTGAAGCGAAGCTAAGCTGGGTGAACCCAGGGGGCGCAACTGGGGGAACCGCGGGGCGGGGACTGGGGGAACCGCCCGGGGCGCTTTACACTGCCCGGACCCTTTAAGCTAAGAGAGTAAGAACCCTTCTAGGCAGAGCCTAGGTAGGAAAAAAACGATCGGATCTTTAATACATGATTAATGTATGAATAAATACATGCATGAACTCATCGTTGTTTTTAGTACTGGATCCCTGCAGGTTCAATACGTGATCCGCACGCGGAGCATGCATAAAAAGCGGCACTGTAGGGCCAAGGCAGCAGCGCAACGTGGCGGCGCGCGGCGGGTGAGGGCCCGAGGAACCCGTGGTGGGCCCTCGCTCCTGCAGGTCGCGCGGCCCGCTTGGGCCACCGCCCTGAGGGCGCCCTGGGTCACCCCCCCGTAGGGGGTGCCCGCCTGTGCCGAGGATGGGGCGGGGGCGGGCGTGGAGGCACTCACTGGGCCTTGTCTTCATCCTCCCCTTGTCCTCCTCCTCCTCCTCCTCCTCCTCACCTTCTCCTCCGCCTTTTGCTTTTTCTCGTGGGGATACCTAAAAGGTCTCATGGAACCTGTAAGGATTCACACCTGCGGCCGGCTCCCAGGCGTTATCGTTACGAGGGGACGGGGGGTCGGGGGGGAGGGGGAGGGGGCAACACGCATTACCCCTGGAACCTCTAAAAGAACAGCCTCGCGTGGGATTTACGTCGGACGTCCGCCAGAACATCGCCGCTCGAACAACGTCCCAGAACTTACGTGGCGGACGTGTGGGCTAGATAAAACAGATATTGCGCGCCGCACGGAGCCTCCAGGATGTTCCTCATGACTCGCGGAGCCTGGAGACTCATACAGGACCACGTCGTGAATAAAAACACGACGGGAGGGTTCGGGCAGTGTTCGGCCTCGGGTGGGCCCTGGCCGCCATGCCTCGGGACCGTCAAAAACGCCTCAGGATGCAAAACTGGGCCTGGGGAAAGGACTTCCGGGGACCGCGTATTTATTCTTGTGAATGCCGTGACAATGGACACCCTAACAGCCCTACCATTGAATTAGCATGTGCTTAACGTTCTGGAATGCGAGCACCCTGTATCCATGACGCGCAGAAGCGGCTGACAGTCCAATCTGCACTGTGTGCACGAGGAGTGCAGGGATCGCCCATGACAGGGTACGTGCAGGCGAGCAAGATATCAGGGAAACCCTTCCCTGGTCACGGGGCTGCTGCTGCTCAGGCCAAGAACTGACGGTCCACTTATCCCAGTCCCGCAATCACATGCTCGGCAACCAACCAACAAAAGAATCGCCTCCATTCCCCTTTCGTCGCCTCCCTAGAAACAAAAGCACGTGGGCGGACCCGCGAACAACATCTGCAAGATCCCAACGAGAGCCAACAAACGCACTGATCTGAACACGAACTGTCTGGTCATGCCTCGATTACTACTTCTTGCGAAGTCGCACATCGGGCGTGTCGGGTCCTTGGCAAGGCGCGCTGGACTGGCATTCGGTCGATGCAGCGTTTACAGACTGGCCGCTCCCTGCTGAATATTTTCCCCTGGGGAACAGCGCCCAACAACCCTAAACTGCCGCTCGCTTGCCGATCCGGATCTCCGTATCTCTTGGATGTCATCGCTTTGGGTTTCCCTGTCGCCGTCGACGTTGAGGTTCTTCCCAGTATTGGTCCGAAGGAAGACGGTGTCTGTGGGTCAGCCGCAATTTGTCTCAAGAGCCATGTCAACAGCTAAGACGCGACTCCAAGCCACGCAACAAGTACCCCCGAGTGGCCATTAAACTACAACTACAACTGCAAAGAGCTCATGAGCGCCGGCCACATCGGAACAAACGGCGTGCCAGACCCGGGCGAGGATTTTGCATTGGAGCTTTGGTAGATCGGGCATGCAAGGGCGACCTCGGCTTTCCAACTTCGACGCTCTGAACCCCCAATGAGCAAGCTGTCGGTAATCTTTCGACTAGGATCTCCATGGACACATCTTGATTATGTTGGCCCTCGGACCCCCCTCTGAACGAGTCACTGGAGTCTCGGGGGCGTCCAGGAGGGGAGCGTTGAAGAAAGGGTGTCGCAAATCATGGCCCGAGGAATGTGCGCGGAAGAAGGGGGGCCAGGGGACGTATTGGGAGGTCTGATGACCCTGGCTATGATATCCACCCCCCGAAGTGGTCACCACCCCTCTCTTGGCCGCCCCCGCGGAATCAAAAGGGCCTCTCTTGGCGGTGCCCGAGAGCCCCAGGACCCTCATCTCGCGCACCCGAACAATTGCCAGCACCGAGCACGAGGGATAATCATGAGACGATGAGGCGAGGCGCTGCATCAGGGTTGGGAATGCATCCCAGTCCCGATGAATCAACGTGTGTACACGATGGTTTCCTCATGTAGCTAAAATCGCCCTCCTCCTGCTCCTCCTCCTCCTCACCTTCCTCCTCCACCTCATCGGGCCATTCGTTCCCGCGATATATGCATGATGGCCGCGTTTGACTGCGAATGGTTAGGGTTGATGCTCGATTGCCTCAGCTATCGGGATACAGCCTGCCGCAACCTATAGCACTAGAACCACGCGCGCGCTTCGCGCGCGCTTAGGTTCTGTCGAGTCACAGACCCAGGAATCCTCCTCCTCCTCCTCCTCCTCCTCCTCCTCCTCGTCCTCGTCTTCCTCCTCATCATCGTCCTTTCCCGAGCGATACAATAACAACTTGCGTGGAACCCCTCTCGGGCCCATCTTGGGGCTCTCTTGGGCCGCCTTTGGAGCCTCTTGAGGCGTCCTGGGTCTCTCGTGGGGGCTTCTTGGAGCTCTCTTGGCGCCTCCTGGAGCCTCTTGGGGCCGAAAGCTCGGAATTCTTCAGTGGCTTTCTCCCTCTGGGACCCCTCTCGGGCACGCCTTGGGGCTCTCTTAGGCCATTTTGGAGTCCAATTTTGCCGTCCTGGGCGCCTCGTAAACCGTCTTGGAACTCTCTCGGGGGCCACCTAGGCCGTCTTGGGAGCCTCTTCGGACGTGTTGGACGCGGTGAAAACCCAACAGGCGACTATGCGAAAAGTATACGTTTTCCCATAGGAATGGGACCATTTTTGCTTCTTGGACCTCTCTTGGGGTGCCTCTCGGAACGTCTTGGGCTGATTTTGGAAGCCTTTTGGCGCCTCTGGGCGGCGTTTTGGCGCCTCCTGGGATGTGTTGGGCCGGAAGCTCGGAATTCGAGAGTGGCTTTCTCCTTCTGGGACCCCTCTCGAAGTCGTCTTGGGGTTCTCTTGGGCCGTCTTGGGGCCGTCCTGAGCCACTCGTGCGCAGCCTTGGAGCGCTCCCGGAGGCCTCCTAGGCCGTCTTGGAGGCCTCTTGGGCCGTCTTGGACGCGGTGAAAGCCCAAGATGCGAACATGCGAAAAATATACGCTTTCCCATAGGAATGGCACGATTTTTGTTTCTTGGACCTCTCTTGGGGTGCCTCTCGGAACGTCTTGGGGTGCTTTTGGGAGCCTTTTGGCGCCTCTTGGCGGCATTTTGGCGCCTCCTGGAGCCTCTTGGGCTGGAAGCTCGGAATTCGAGGTTGGCTTTCTCCGTCTGGGACTCCTCTCGAACTCGTCTTGGGGCTCTCTTGGGCCGTCTTGGGGCCGTCCTGGGCCACTCGTGCGCAGCCTTGGAGCGCTCCCGGAGGCCTCGTAGACAGTCTTGGGCGCCTCTTGGGCCGTCTTGGACGCGGTGAAAGCCCAAGAGGCGAACATGCGAAAAATATACGTTTTCCCATAGGAATGGCACGATTTTTGCTTCTTGGGCCTCTCTTGGGCTGCCTCTCGGAGCGTCTTGGAGGCTTCTGGGACCTTCTTGGTGTCATGACAGGCGTCTTGGAAGGCATCTGGAGCCATCGGAGCGCGTTCCGAAGCCGCCTGCGAACGATCTTGGACGGCGTCCGGCGGTCCGACGAGCCTCCGGGCCCCCCGGGGCCCACATTTGCGGTCGGGGTCCCGGCCCCGGGCCCCCGGACCCCCGGACCCGGTGCGCCGTTATATGTATACTTGCGGAGACAATACTATGGGATGCGCTTCCACAAGTTACCCTGCATCGTCGCACACATTGTATGAAGTACTGCAAGTATGGTGACCGTGGAGTCTGAACATAAAAAGAGCGCACGCTGATCGGCCGAAGCCACGCGGCCATGACCTCGTATGACAACGCCTGAATCCCAGCACTGCTTGCGGACAAGCGGCACGGCTGCTGTCCAACCTCAGCCGATATTATCCCGTACATCTCAAGTGGCTCTTCGGCGGTGGACAAACCTCCCTTTAGTAGACCTCCCCTTAATGAAAACAGCCTGGGACCGAAACCGACGGAACTGGACCCGCAAACATGACGGCCGCGACGCCCTCTCGCGAACCGAAAACGGCCAATGCCTTGATCGACGTGTCAGGGTAGGAGGTCTGTCCAACCCCGAGCTCTAGACTGCACGCACGCGCCCTTCCAGAAGCTGGCCCCCCTCGGGCAGCGCTCCTTCGCGCGATTCGGGAGCGGCCAAGAAGGGGGTGTCCAAGAGGGGGGGGTGCAAATCATGACTGGCGGCATGTGCGCGGCCCAGCGAGGTGGCCAGGGACGTAGTGAAACAAGAAGAGGCGCCATGAAATCTGGGGAAATATCATGGCCCAGGCCATGACATCCCCCCCCCTAATCATCACCCCCCTCTTCGCCGCCCCCGAGCGATGGCCCGTCGGCGCACGCGTGGGCCGTGGCACGTCGAGCACGCCGCGGCACGAGGCGTGCCTCGACGCGCCCAGCCAAGGTGCCCAGGGGCCTGAGAGTAAGTCGGGCACGTCCCCCATACTGAGGGATTTTGGGGCGCCAGATTAAACGTACCCCCACAGACCTTCCAAATGTTCAACAATAGTCAGAACATTGTCACCCGACTATGTGTTGACTATGTTTGGACATTCCTCCTGTAGGGGCACGTCCCCCTACTGAGGGACTTTGGGCGACAAATTTAGAATTCCCCCACAGACCTTCCAAATGTTCAACAACAATGTTTACGCAGAAAGCATCTGTACACCACCACCGTGCCAGGCCAGGGCCATCCTGGGCCCTAGGATGGTGTATACGCCCTCCTGGCCGAGCCAGGAGGGTCTATACACCATCCTACGGCCAAGGATGGCCCTGGCCTGGCACGGTGGTGGTGTATAGATGCCTTCGTCGGATTGTTTGGCTATGTTTGAACACTCCTCCCGTAGAGGGACAGGCCCGACTTAAGCAGGCGCGCGCCCATTCCAGAAGTTGGCCCCGTGGGCGGCGCTCCTTCGCGCGATGGCCCGTCGGCGCGCGCGGGCCGTGGCACGCCGAGCACGCCGTGGCACGGCGTGCCTCGACGCGGCCAGCCAAGGATGCCCAGGGGCCTAAGAGGCGACCCCAGCATTCGGTCGGGCCTGTACCCCTACAGGGGGATTTTGGGACGAAGCATAAAAAAGTACCCCAAACAGATTCCCAAATAGCCAAAAAATGCTCAACACATAGTCCCCAGACTGTTTTGTTGACTATCTTTGGATGCTCCTCATGTAGAGGGACGGGCCCGACTTACCCCTAGAAGCTCAAAAGTGAAAGAACCCAACATGCCCCAAGCGAGATCACAGAAAACATTAACCACAAACCAGCGCAATGTTTGAGTTCGTTCGCTTCCCATTCCTTTGCTGCCCAGCGTGGCACCCAAAGCGTTCAGGAGTGCCCCAGGACGGCTCTGGAACACCCCAGCAGAATTCAAAGACGGCCCAGGAGGACTCCAAAACAGAGGGTCCTGGAGAGCCCAGAAAAAAACCCAGAGACCGCCAAGATGGCCCACAGCCGACAAAGGGGGGCTCCAGAAGGCGCTACAAAACCACCCCGGCACGGCCCGAGAGGACCCAAAACGTCCCCGAGACGTCCCCAGATGGCCTCACGAGGCACCCAGGACGGTCGCAGAGAGCCCCAAACGGCTCACGAGAGGCACCGGCGAGAGCCCCAAGATGCCCCAAGAGTCATTGCAACGCCTTCCCCTCCCCCCTTGCCCTCTCTCCCACGTCTCCTCCGCCTCCTCTTATAACTGATGCATGTCAGTCGCATATAATTACGGCGCTGAGCCCTGAGGAAGACAATCATCCAACGTTGCAGCTTCCTCGCCCCGTAGAAGCGGCGTGCCGCATGCTATGGCACTCCAAAAGCCAATGATACGAAGTGTCACATATCAAATTAGCATGGGCGTTTCTTGACATGTCGCATCGCAAGGCGTTGCGCAGGCACGGAGGCAGAACTTGCAAGTATGCAAGTAACACCTGGCCGACATTGTAATGACGCTTGCCTGTGCGTCACCTTGCTACCAACCGTGATTGGATTCAAATCGTCAGCCTACCTGGGGTGCTGTGAGGGGCACATTCATCGCCCAACCACCGATTTCACATGCACCCTACGAGAACAGCGCTGATGCTTGTAGTGAGCAACGACTTGCGCCAAGCGGTTGAAACCGCCCGATGTGTCGGTCGTCAGCCTACAGTCTAGGCGCCATGTGGGGTCTCTTCTGGGGAGCCTTAGAGTCGGCATGTTCGACCCCCATCTCACACCAGGCCCTGCGAAATCCGCGTGGCGGCGCGGTCAAGCTCGTTGTCCTTGTCAGCTATGTTTCATAATGGTGTCCAAGACTAGGTTATACTCAAAAACGCATGCATGCCGTCGTTGATGTTTGGCTTTGCTGAGGGGTGCGTCTCGGACGAGATTTGCGCACAATTGGACGGCGATGTTACATTCCCATTGTGCCAGGGTTGACGCCTACTTGTCTTTCGAACACACATCCAGATTGGGCAATGTTCGAACACGATATAGGCACCATGATGTGTACGGATGCGGTCCAGACGTGCCTGCGATGAGGCAATATAGATAGTCGCGGGCTTCCGAGGGTACATGTATATGTATGAAGAGAGAGAGAGAGAGAGAGAGAGAGACAAAACACACAAAAATAAAGATATAGACAGAGATGGAAAGAACACATGATAGAAAACAGCAAGGATAGAGAACACGATAATGAGACAGAGACAGAGAGAAGGAGAAAGAGAGAGCCATGTCCGGACAATGCTGCAATCACATCAGCAAGAGACATAATTCTGTCCTCTGCCCAGACAGAGGTGAATCATATAAACGGACAGCACTGTTCTGAGGCCAGATCTGCCGCAAACGCCTGGACCTGGCCGAATCCAACTGCGGGGCGGCTCGGTGATTGAAGGAGTCATGAGACCAGAACCCAAGTCTCGCAATCGGTGAAGTGACAGCGGTGAAGAAGATTTCCGCCCACGTCGCAAAATAATGGACGCGCTATGGTACTGCTCTTCTCGACACATCTGCGCAAGGTTCGCCCCCCTAGCAATCAAGATAGGCTGCTCCTAACGCCGAGAAGCTGTCCAGACAAGGTTGCGGAGAGAGCACGAATCGAAGAAGCAGTCTCCTTCGGACCAGATTGTCCCGCCTCCCTCTTTCGTGATAGTCATACGCTGCCACTCCCCCTGCTTCTTCTGTCGAGCGCGGACCTTGCCGCCTTGCGCGTCCACGTAGTAGCCAGTGTGGGTCTTCAGAAAAATTACGTCTCCAGATTGGACAGACCCGTCACCCTCGTCTGCTGGACCTTCAGCGACCACCTTGATACTCTTGGTGGTGGTCGGGACCGTCGTCTTCCTCGTGGTAGAGGCGCTCGTTGTAAGTGTTGCTGGCTCCGTGGTAGTGGTAGGCGCCAGTGTTGTCGTACTTGCTCCCAGCGTTGTAATCTTCTTGGTAGCCCGACTGGCTTCGGGCCCCACTGCCTCTACCGATGAAGCGATGCTGGTGGTCAGCGGCGAGGTTGCTGTAGAGACGGTTGTCGAAGTGGCTGTTGTCTCCGTGCCTGTGCCCGACGTGCCAGAAGTGCCAGACCTGGTCGGAGACGGCTCTCTTGGCTTCTTCTTTGCCCTCTCTTCCTCCGGGGCATACTCCTTCTCCCTCTCGACCTGCTCGTCGCCGTTCTCCTTCGGCGGCTCGGCGGGCTGCTCCGCCAGAGGCTGCTCGCCGGTGCCCTCGCAGGGGGCGGCCGCTCGGCGCCGGAGGGCTGGAGCGGGCACGCCGACGACCGGGCCACCGCCCGCCCACTCTCGCCAGGGGGGCCGCCGCGCGAGTGCCCCGAGCGGGCCCCGGCGGAGCTGCGGAGAGAGGGGGGGGGGGCCAGGGGGAGGAGGAAAGGGGAGGGGGAGGGGGGGGCAGGGGGCAGGGGGCAGGGGGAGGAGGAGGAGGAGGAGGAGGAGGAGGAGGAGGAGGAGGAGGAGGAGGAGGAGGAGGGGGGGAGGAGCAGGAGCAGAAGGAGCAGGAGGGAGGGGGGGGCGGCGAGGCGGTGGAGCGTCCAAGATGGCCCAAGACGGCTCCAAGAGGGCCCCAGAGAGTCCCAGGTGAGCTCCAAGATGGCGTAAAATAGAGCGCACGATGCCTCAAGGTGGCTCCCAAGATGCTCCAAGAGGCCCCAAAAACGTTCCAAGGGGCACCCTCACCAGGACAGCCCTCGTTTCGGCTGCACGCAAGAGTGACCACGGGCAAGAGTGACCTTTGGTGCGCGGCCTCTTGAGGGCAGAGGGGGGGGGGGGCCAATCACAAGCGCGCAAGACGCTGTCGCGCCGCACTCGGCGATCGGGGGGCCCCAAATGGGCGCGCACCAAAGGTCACTTCGGCGAAGGGTCACTCTTACATGTGGTCGATCGTTGCAGGGCGGGGGCTTATCCATGACCACCGCCCGGGAGTTCGATCCCTCGGGGACCCTAGCAGGCGGTGGGCATAGGTACAGTTGCCCCCGCCCCCCCTGCCGGGGCCCGAAGACACACGTAGCACCCCGCAATTGCGGATAAGAGTGAGGGGGCGGGCGCGGGCGACGCGGGCGTCGTCGAGCCGGCGGACCTCGTGGCCCCACCTTCCCTGTCGATGGCGCTCTCCTCCTCCTCCTCTTCCTCCTCCTCCTCCTCCTCCTCCTCCTCCTCCTCCTCCTCCTCCTCGTCCTCGTCCTCATCGTCATCGTCATCCTCCTCCTCCTCCTCCTCCACCTCGTCCTCCTCCTCCTCTTCTTCCTCGTCCTCCTTCTCCCCCCCTCGTCCTTTCATCATCGTCCTCCCATTGTCGTCCTCCCCCTCATCGGCCTCCATCATCGTCCTCCCACTGTCGTCCATCATCAGCATCAGCATCATCATCATCATCATCATCATCATCATCATCATCATCATCATCATCATCATCATCATCATCATCATCATCATCATCATCATCATCATCATCATCATCATCATCATCATCATCATCATCATCATCTCGTCCTCCTCCTCCCCCTCCTCCCCCTCCTCCCGTCCTCCTGCTCCTCCTCCTTTTCTTTCTCCACATTCTCCTTACATCCTCTCTTCTTCCGCGTTCTCCTCGTCCCCTGTTTACTCCTCCTGCCTCCCCCTCCTTTCCCAAGATAACTGCAACGCAATCCTTTTTTCCACTTTATGCTCCCCGCCTTCTCTGATCAAGGCAACTCGCCAGGGCAGAGTTGCTGGACGGGCTGGTGTGGATGCGCGGGGCTTGAAGAGGTCCTTGCGGGCTCACACGGCATGCAAAAATCCGCCGCCGCGCTTGTGCGGCATTGGTTTGTTCAGTGAACGTGGTTTAGGTCGTGGGTGGGTCGCGGGCTCTCCACCTCCACCTGGAAGGAATGCAAAAGCAGCCCGCCGCAGGCGCCAAAAAAATTGGTTTGTACACTGAACGTGGTTTGGGTCGCGGGTGGGCCGCGGGTTCTCCACCGGGAACGAATGCAAAAGATGCCCGCCGCAGGCGCCGAAAAATGTGGTTTGTACCCTGAACGTGGTCGCGGGTGGGCCGCGGGCTCTCCACCTGAAACGAATGCAAAAGATGCCCGCCGCAGGCGCCGAAAAATGTGGTTTGTACCCTGAACGTGGTTTGGGTCGCGGGTTGGTCGCGAGTTGGTCACGGGGTGGGTCGCGGGCTCTCCACCTGGAAGGGATGCAAAAAAGCCCGCCGCAGGCGCCGAAAATGGTGGTTTGTACCTTGAACGTGGTTTGGGTCGCGGTGGGTCGCGGGTGGGTCGGGGTAGGTCGCGGGTGGGTCGCGGGTGGGTCGCGGGTGGGTCGCGGGCAGGGTCGCGGGTGGGTCGCGGGGTGGCCGCGGGCGGGTCGCGGGGTGGGTGGGTCGCGGGGTGGGTCGCGGGGTGGGTCGCGGGGTGGGTCGCGGGTGGTGGGTCGCGGGTGGGTCGCGGGTGGGTCCGCGGGTGGGTCGCGGGGTGGGTCGCGGGGTGGGTCGCGGGTGGGATCGCGGGGCGGGTTGCGGGTGGGACGACGACAACAAACAACAAAACAACAACAAACAACAACAAACAACAACAACAACAATTACTTAGCAGTGGGACACTCCGTTCTCACCAGTGCCAGGGTTTTCATACGACGCCCGCCAATACCCCCACTTTGTGGGGGGGCCGGTTCAAGCTCTACCACATTTCCAAACGACTCTTCGCCACCACCCACACCCAGCTTCCCGCCCTATGACGTTCGGACACTTCACTTCGTGGCCTGCGGACGACCGTGGCTACTACACTGGCGCATGGGTACAGTGACTTGTTGTGGTAACATTTTCTGGACGCTAGCTTAGTATACGACTTTTCCCCCTGTTCCAACACTGGACACCTGTACTGGTTTTTGGTGGCAACGTGTTCCTGACGCTAGAATAGGAAACCACGGTAAACCAGTACGACGCCGGTACTGTCTGTAGGTCCTACAATGATATGGACTGCTTTGGCTGGCGAGGCGCTAGCGTCTGATACGAGGACCAGAGTCAGGGTGATACTGTATGAGCCACTGTATGAGTCAGGACCTGGATCCAACCGTCGGAGCGCCCCACATAATTTGAAAGCTGTATTATACTCGATGCCCAGATGGCGGATGGCAGAGCCGTGCTGCTCCTCCAGCTCCTTGGCGCTAGAAATACTGACCTTGCCAGGCACAACCCGATACTTGACCCACCAAACCTTGCACGCCTGGTGACTGACCTGGATACCCTTTGCAACGAGCGCCTGATGCAAATAATACGGGCTGCCGCAGTCGGCCAAGGGAGGCCGCGACAGCTCTGGGCCATACTGCTCGTCAAGGGCTTTCGCCGACAAAGCCATGACCCATCCAAGAACACAGGCGATACCTTGATCCGAGATGGCTACGGATGTGACAGTGATCAGTGATTTTGTTCGATGACGTGGTGACACACGGACTTGTTGTGGTAACATGCCGACGACGACGACGACGACGACGCGCGCATGTGTCCCGCACGATATTTTTTGCAAGGGATTGTGGCCCCTGGCAGGCGCGCGAACGCCGTTGAAAGAGCTTGCGAAAACAGCTCGCGCGAGCTCTATAACATAAATGTTGAAAAACCATTGGTTTAAGGATTCGGACAGCGCGCGCGGGTAGAAATTTTGAATATTCGTACAGATGTTTTTCGAGAACCTACGGTGCGATTCGTATGATTTTATGTTGCGCGGTGCTAAAATTCCTAAGAAATCTTCGGCGTGCGCGCGCGAAGAAAAAAACGAATGTGTCCCACATGGTATTATTTGACAGGGATGATGGCCCTGGCAGGCGCGCAACCTTTGTTGCAGAAGTTCGAAGCACGCGAAAAAGTTGCTCGCAAGAGCCCGTTTGACAGAAATGTTGAAAAAGTATTGGGTTTCCTAAGAAATCCGCAAGAGCGCGCGGGGTGAATTTTTGAAACCCTTTTTTGAAAAACCATTGGGTTTTTCATGTTTTTATGTGAAAATCGCTACGAAGACTAAGGTTTTGGAAGGATTTCGTCTTGCGCGCGCGAATGTGCACCTCGTGCCATTTTTTGCAAGGGATTCTTGAAGTTTGGTCATGTTAGAACAAGAAATGTCCACTTTGCCTTATTTTTTGCAAGGGAAAACCGATCGTAACAACACAACCGGATCTGGTATACCCCGTTTTGCCTGAGACTTCCTCACGAAAATGATGAAAATGTGGCTGCGGCCAAGGCGCGGCGGGGGGGGCGCGCACCAGGGGCCCCAACAATAATTATTCTTTAGAATTAATAATGTTCAACCACAACAACAACCACAACAACAACCACAACAATAACAACAACAACAACAACAACAACAACAACAACAACAACAACAACAACAACAATCATTTAAGACTGGGGACACTCCGTTCTCACCAGTGCCAGGGTTTTCATAGGAGGCGGGCAATACCCCACTTTGTGGGGGGGCCGGTTCAAGCTCTACCAAGTTTCCAAACGACTCTTCGCCACCACCCACACCCAGCTTCCCGCCCTATGACGTTCGGACGCTTCACTTCGTGGCATGCGGACGACCGTGGCTACTATTCAGGGCCCCGCGGCCGACGACGACGGCGTGCGCGCGCGAAGAAAAAACGAATGTGTCCCGCATGGTATTAATTGACAGGGATGATGGCCCTGGCAGGTGCGCAACCGTTGTTGCAGAAGTTCGAAAAAGTTGCTCGCAAAAGCCCGTTTGACAGAAATGATTAAAAAGTGTTGGGTTTCCTACGAATCCGCAAGAGCGCGCGGGATGAAATTTTGACAAATTGTTTTTGAAAAACCATTGGTTTTTTGATGTTTGTATGTTAAAATCGCTACAAAAACTAAGGTTTTGGAAGGATTTCGTCTGCGCGCGCGCGAATGTCCAGTTCGCTCCGTTATTTTGGTCAAGGGATTCTTGACATTTGGTTATGTTAGAACAGAAAAAAATGTCCTCGCACCCTATTTTTTGGCAAGGAAAAACCGATCGTAACAACACAACCGATCCGGGAGACATCCCCCGTTTTTGCAAAACCAGTTCCTCACGAAAATGATGAAAATGAG
>CAUYUJ010014552.1:0-50000 GCA_963575745.1 Prorocentrum cordatum
TCTGACTCAATCGATCTCACTATCGATCTCACTCAACGGGACACCACGGGACACCACGGGACACTACGGGACACCACAGGACACTTGTCGATCTCACTGTCGATCTCACGATCGATCTCATTCAACGGGCCACCACGGGCCACCACGGGCCACCACAGGACACCACGGGACACGGCGGGACACGTCTCGATCTCACTACCGGTCTCACTATCAATCTCCCTCTCGGTCTCATTCAACGGGACACCGCGGGACACCACGGGACACCTCGGGACACCACAACGATCTCACTATCGGTCTCACTATCGATCTCACTATCGATCTCACTCAACGGGACACCACGGGACACCAAAGGGACACCACGGGACACCTGTCGATCTCTTTATCGATCTCACTATCGATCTCACTTTTTGGGACGCCACGGGACACCACGGGACACCTCGGGGTACCATATCGATCTCAGTATCGATCTCACTATCGATCTCATTCAACGGGACACCACGGGACACGTGGTTTTCGTTTTTTTCGACTCGTTCCTATGGCAATACTCTGCAAGTCCCTGCAAGTTTTCAAGCTTCTGGCGCACTCCGCTTCTGCCGCGCACCCTCGGGCGTTGCTGCTCCGCCTCGGCCGCGATGAACCGCGTGGTGCTCGCTGTGTTCGCCCTCCTGCTCTCCAGCCATGGCTGCGTCGCCGATGAGCAGACGACGACCATGGAGGACCACTGCGGAATGCCGTAGGTGCAGGGTTGCAGAGCGATTCGGTCCCGCTTTATCACATCGAGGATAAAAGAAATCCTACCCTTAACCACATAGTGAAGACACGGGTTCACTGAGGTCCCCGCCTTTGCATTAGGGATAATACATTTGGGCGGTTTGGTGTTTCTGGTCCTTCTAATTTAGGCCCACTCCCAAAGGGTTCGGGGTTCTTCTAATTCCTAAGCATTATCTTATCGCCCTTAGCATCTAGCCTGGTCCTGTTGTCGTTAAGGCAAATGGGTTCGAGGGTCGCGGGACCAGGGGGGAAGATCGCTGGGGCGTCGGGGTGTTCAGCTGGTGCGTCGGCCGCGCCCGCGCGCTGGCCGCGCCCGCGTGCCGCCCACGATGGAGGACCGGGTGCTGACTGACGCGAATGTGCATTTCGGTTTTGGGGGTTGGGCTGGCCGTCGGAAGGCTGGCTTCCAGGAAGTGCTCTGCCAATAGGCCTTTCTGGTCTCTTGTCAGGCCTGTGGCTGACTGCCCACGTTAGAGCTCCGAAGCTGGAGTCTCGCTGGGGCCTCTGGCGCGGATTGAAGCATGCCAGCCGGTGTCGGACCCTTGAAATCGCCCTCGGGGCCGTCTCCGGCAGGTGCGCCTCGGCTGGAAGCTGCAGGACGCCACCGTTTCTGCGCGACGCCCCAGCTCCCTCCGTTGCCCGAAGCGCGGTCGAGCCCGAGAGCGGCCCGAGTCAGAGACTCAAGGATATCGTATGCTCATCGGCGAGTGGGGCAGGTTCGGTGGCGGGCGCAGAGCTGCGGGCGTCGCCGGGGTGGTTTCAGTTGGCTTGCAGAATGTACCGCGTCCCTTTGGCCTATGGCAGTGCTTACTCTTAGGCGTGTCGCCCTTGCGTCCGTGCTTGAGGGTGATCGGAGTAGTGGCTGGAGGGCGCCCTTAGGGACGCCAGTACCCTTTTCCCTGAAGCTGCTCGTGATGACCGAATGGTCCGTTACGGCTTGTCTGGCTTGCTCGCAGCTCGCATCTTGGCCGAGCCTCGTTCGTCGACCCCCCAGGCTGCTGATTCACGACCTTACAGTAGGCTGTGTGCGGTTATCCCAATGGGGCACTGGTGTACTATTCATGTGCTTCCGATTCGTTCATAGCCGACCCGATTATGCCATCGTTTGCATATAGCACGCCCACGTATTATCGAAGACGCCTACGGCGAATCACCGCCGCCACTGGCCTTTCAGTAGGATGCGCCTATGTTGCCAAGCGTGTGGGCAACGTTTGGACACGCTAGTGGACCATGCGTTGCCCCAGCCGTTGTGGAAGCCCTTCGGGGAACACGTGGGGGAGGAGGAGGAGGATGAGGCGAGGGAGACAAAAACGAGGACGAGGAGAAGGACGAGGCCTCGTGGGAGCTTCTTGGGTCATTCTTGAGGCCTCCTGGGAGCTTGCTGGGGGCCCTTTGGAGGTCTCTTGGGGGCCTCCTTCGGCATCTTGGGGGCCTATGGGGGCCTCTTGGGGGCCTCTTTTTGGCCCTCGTGCGGCGTTCTGGGCCTGTCTGACGCCGTCAGAAGCCGCCTTGAGAGCCTCTCGGGGCCGTCTTGGGGCCCTCTTGGGTTATGATGTTCCCACCTACTTTAGCCTTGCTTGCCAGAAAGAATTTTGGGCGCCAAGAAAGTTCCGAAGCTTGAGGATTTTCACGTGTCGGGCCCTGGGATGCGATACTCGTTCGACACCGTTTCGATACTTTTCTGGGTGCTCGAAATTATCTCTGGGGTGTGGTTCTTACGTACGATGAGAGCAACATAACTCTTGGGGCGCTTCAGTGTCGTCTTGAATGCCCTTGCGGAAGTCTTGGAGCCCTCTTGGGCAGTCTTGGGGTCCTTTGGGGGCCGTCTTAGGGGGCCTCTCGGGCCGTCCTGGGGCCATCTTGCTTGGAGGCCTCTTGGGCGCTCCTGGGACAATCTTGGGGTCCTCTTGGACCGGCGGAAGGCCGTTTTGAAGCAAATGCCAACATCTTTCAACACCGGCAGAACATCACTGATTGCGAAGGCCTCACGGCCGATGCCGCCGACCCTGGAGACAGCGTTCTGTCACTGGGGAGAAATAACAACGCAACAGGAAGAATGCTCAGTGTGGGAGAAGCGCATTGCCGACGAGGGGGAGGGTGGGAGGCCCAAGAGAACACACGGGAGCTGCCAACATCTTTCAACACCAGCAGAACATCACTGATTTTGTTCTCTTCGGGCCTTCCTTGAGGACTTCTTGGAGGCCTCTTGGACCGTCTTGGGGCCGAGTCGGGACTGACTGCTACAGGGGGGGTCAGTGTATCCTATGTGTTTTTCCCAACCATCCTGTGGTGTTGGGTCCTCGTTTTGAAGAGAGCGCCCCGCGTCCCACCCACTCCTCGTGCCCCCCCCCAGTGGAGGTACCACATGCGTCCGCCACGCCCAGTACGGCGTTTCGCGGCCCCATAGGGAGCTCCACCTGAGGCCTCAGGGGGGGGACCACATGCGTCCGTCACACCCAGTACGGCGTTTCGTGGCCCCATAGGGAGCTCCACCTAAGGCCTCAGGGGGGGGGGGTACCACCTGCGTCCGCCACACCCAGTACGGCGTTTCGTGGCCCCATAGGGAGCTCCACCTAAGGCCCCAGGGGCGGGTAACACATGCGTCCGCCACACCCAGTACGGCGTTTCGTGGCCCCATATGGGAGCTCCACCTAAGGCCCCAGAGGGGGGGGGTACCACCTGCGTCCGCCACGCCCAGTACGGCGTTTCGTGGCCGCATAGGAGCTCCACCTAAGGCCCCAGGGGAGGGGTACCACATGCGTCCGCCACAACCAGTACGGCGTTTCGTAGCCCCATAAGGAGCTCCACCTAAGGCACCAGAACCACATGCGTCCGCCACGACCAGTACGGCGTTTCGTGGTCCCATAGGAGCTCCACCTAAGGCCCGGGGGGGGTGTACCACATGCGTCCGCCACAACCAGTACGGCGTTTCGTGGCCCCATAAAGAGCTCCACGTAGGGCCTTAGGGGGGGGTACCACATGCGTCCGCCACAACCCAGTACGGGGCTTCGTGGCCCCATAGGAGCTCCACCTAAGGCCACAAGGGGGGGGGGTACCACATGCGTCCGTCACAGCCAGTACAGCATTTCGTGGCCATTGGCCCCGTCCGCATGCATCCCGCATGCGGAATTTGGCATTATCCATCCACCCAGTACAGCGCTTCGTGGCCCAATAGGGAGCTTTACCGAAGCCCCCACTGGTACCGCCCTCATGCGTCCCGCACGCGCAATTTCAAATTTCTACACACCCAATGCAGCGTTTCGTGGTCCCAATAGGGAGCTCCACCGAAGCCCCCAGTGGGACCGCCCACATGCGTCCCACATGCTCCATTTTGCAGTTTTCATCCACCCAGTACAGCGTTTCGTGGCCCCATAGGAAGCTCCACCGAAGCCCCCAGTGGGGACCGTCCGCATGCGTCCCGGAAACCTAATTTGACATTTTGCACACACCCAGTACGGCGTTTCGTGGCCCCATAGGGAGCTCCACTGAAGCCCCCAGTGGGACCGTCCGCATGCGTGTCGGAAGCCCAATTTGGCATTTCCACACACCCAGTGAGCTCCACCGACGGCCCCAGTGCTACCGCCCGCATGCGTTCCCCCCCATCCAGTGCAGCGCTTCGTGGCTCCATAGGGAAGGTCACCGAAGAAGATATTCACAATTGCGGTGCCCACGACTTCATATGATTGGGTCCTCCGCCAGGATAGTTGTATTGTTTTCGTCCCGCGGGTCGCTCCGCAAGGTTAGCCAGATCGTCCTGCAAAGCGTACCGTTTTTTCCCCAACCATCCTGTGGTGTTGGGTCTTCGTTTTGAAGAAACGATCCCCGCGTCTCTTTCTCCTCCTCCCGTGCCCCTCCGCCTCCTCCCTTCTCCATGCGTTTCGCCCACCCGGTACAGCGTTTCGTGGTCCCACAGGGAACTCCACGTCCGGCCCCAAGGGGGGGGGGGTACCACATGCGTCTGCCACACCCAGTGCAGCGTCTCGTGGCCCCATGGGGAACTCCACCGAAGGCCCCAGCGGTGGGTACCACATGCGTGTGCCACACCCCGTACAGCGTTTCGTGGCCCCATAAAGGGGGCTCCCGCAAGGCACAGCGGGGACGGGGGGTACCATGCGTTAGCCTACTCCCAGTGACTGCGTTTCGGTTTGCTTTTCCCGGGCCCCATAGGGAGCTCCGCCGAAGGCCTCAGGAGGGGTGGGGGGATACCAACATGCGTCGACTTGGCCAACTCCCAGTGCAGCGTTTCGTGGCCCCATAGGGAGCTCCGCCGAAAGCCTCAGGAGGGGGGGGGGGTACCACATGCGTCTGCCACACCCAGTACAGCATTTCGTGGGGGTACCGCATGCGCCTGCCACCCCAATGCAGCGTTTCGTGGCCCCATAGGAAGGTCCACGTAAGGCCCCAGGGGGAGGGGGGGTACCACATGCGTCTGCCACACCCAATACAGCGCTTCGTGGTCCCCTTGGGAGCTCCACCGACGGCCCCAGTTCTACCGCCCCCATGCGTTCCCCCCACCCAGTGCAGCGCTTCGTGGCCCCATAGGGTGCTTCACCGAAGAAGGTATTCACAATTGCGGTGTCCGCAACTGCATATGGTTGGGTCCTTCGCCAAGATTGTTTTCGTCCCGCGGGTCGCTCCGCAAGATCGTCCTGCAAGACGTCCCGTTTTTCTCCCCCAGCCATCCTGTGGTGTTGGGTCTTCCTTTTGAAGAATCGGTCCTCCCGTGCCCCTCCGCCTCCTCCCTTCTCTATGCGTTTCACCCGCCCAGTACAGCGTTTCGTGGTCCCATAGGGAGCTCCACGTAAGCGTCCGTCACACCCAGTACAACGTTTCTGGTCCCATAGGGAACTCCACGTAAGGCCCCAGTGGGGGTACCACATGCGTCTGCCACATCCAGTACAGCGTTTCCTGGCCCCATTCGGGGCTCCACGGAAGGCCCCCGTGGGAGTGGCCACGTGCGTCCGCCACACCCAGTACAGCGTTTCGTGGCCCCATAAGGAGCTTCACGTAAGGCCCCAGTGGGGGTACCACATGTGTCTGCTGCACCCAGTACAGCGTTTGGTGGCCCATAGGGAGCCCCACCCAAGGCCCTAGTGGGGGGGGGGCCACACGCGTCCGCCACACCTATTACAGCGTTTCGTGGCCCCATAGGGAGGTCCACCGAATGCTCCAGAAAAAGGGTGTGGCCACATGCGTCCGCCACACCCAGTACAGCGTTTCGTGGCCAGTGGGGCCGTCCGCATGCGTCCCGCACACACAATTTAGTATTTCCCCTCACCCAGTACAGCGTTTCGTGGCCCCAATAGGGAGCTCCACCGAAGCCCCCAGTGGGACCGCCCACATGCGTCCCACACACTTAATTTCGCAGTTTCAACCACCCAGTACAGCGTTTCGTGGCCCCATAGGAAGCTCCATCGAAACCACCAGTGGAACCGCCCGCATGCGTCCCAATTTGGCTTTTCCACCTACCCAGTACAGCGTTTCGTGGCCCCATAGGGAGCTCCGCCGAACCCCCAGTGGGACCGTCCGCGTGCGTCCTGGAAGCCCAATTTGGCATTTTCACCCACTCAATGCAGCGTTTCTGGCCCCATAAGGAGTTCCATCGACGGCCCCAGTGCTACCGCCCGCATGCGTTCCCCCCCACCCAGTGTAGCGCTTCGTGGCCCCATAGGGAGCTTCACCGAAGAAGATAGTCACAATTGCGGTACCCACAACCGTATATGTGTTTTCGCAGTCGTTTCGTCAAACAGATAGAATCCAAGGAACCCCGGAAATGTTTAAACGAGCTTGGTATGGCACTAACGGACGAGGGTGGAGTTGTCCGTGGCCCCCAGAGAGTTGTAGGCTGCCTGTGCCCCGTGGTCTCGCAAGTGTTCTTCCGCGCGGACGAGACGCGTGAGCTTGCCCGTGGTCCGTGCCCCGTCCGCAGCTCCCACGCAGTGCCCCACTGTTCCGTAGCCTCTCGCGCGGCCGATGGCCTTCCCAGTGGCCGGCGGTCCTTCGATGGCCGGCCCCTCGTTCCATGGCCGTGCTCATGCGCGGGCCCCGCGGGCCACGGTCGCTCCCTGAACTGCTCCTGCTGCACCCCGTCCTCCCTTCGGCCTGGCCCTCCCTCCTCCTCCGCCGCCGTTGTCCTTCAGATCGCAGCCGTCTTGGCGCGTGGCGACTCGCCGCGTGCCAGAGCCCGGCGCGCTGCCGGAGTCCTCCGGCCAGCTCGGCCACGGCAGCGACGAGGGCCACCGGCGCGACAAGCCCGACGGACTGCCGGAGGCTCTCGGCCAGCTCGGCGGCAGGCGGCGGCGACCGTGGCGAGCCCGGCGACCTCCTGGGGGCTCTCGCGTGCGTCGGAGAGGCACGGCGGTCGCGCGACGGCGGCGTTGGGTTCCGCGGTGGTCGGCCGCTGGTGGCGCGCCCCCGCGCCCCGCGCGTCAGGTTGCCGACGGCCGATGGGTGGCCAGACGTCTTCACGCGACTGCCTCCTAGGCATCCCCTGCCCTCGAACCAGATTTCGCGTCAGACTGTGCAGCCAGCGGTGCCGAAGATAGTGACCACCGGATGGACCATCCGACTGCAGGCCGCGGTGCCATGGACGCCGCAGCTTCTTCCGTGCCAAGAATCCGATCCTATTGAGCACTTCGAGGTGCGGGTTGCTGAGCGCGAACTTGGATCATCCGGCGAGGTTGTCTCATCCTCTTTGCCAGGGTCAGATCGTCAGCACGACGTGTCTTGAGTGCCAACGCTACAGAAGGAGGCATCGATGGGACTGATTTCGCGGCACATGGGTTCGGCCGTGGCGTGCGCGTGCCATCATGTGGGGCGGGACTGCTGGCGCCGCGTTGAAGCATCGGTCGTGAACAAAGCAGGTGATGTCAAGCTCGTTGCGTATGTTGATTCTGGTACTTACGACGTTGTGGGCTCGAGGCTGCTCGCCCGATCCTCGTGGAGACCAGTGGCGAGGAGCGCCCCCGTCGCCGTCGAGTCCTCCGACGGCCCCCAGGGCGCGGCCGTCGTCCAGCAGGTCGAACATGAACTGGATCAGCGACGACTGCCAGAGATATTTCGCGGCGCCACGAAAGTGGAGCGTTCACCGAGCGCCGTCGGGGCTGTGCTCGAAGTCCAAGACGCTGGGCGCCATGTGGTTGGAAGCTCGCGCGCTCTTCCGTGGTGCGCGGCTCGGTCCACGGGCGAAGCTCTTCTGGCGTGTGTTAGGCAGCTGGATGCTGAGCCCCAGCATCGAGAGGATCGAGGAGCGCTGGCCAGTCGCGCGCCCGCTGGCGCTCGCAGCATCGGGGGGGGGGTGCGCGAGGGCGCGACGGGCGTCTCAGTGCTTCAGCTGCCACCGCGCAGCCTCTTGGCCCTGATCTGCGGTCGGGCGACGGGCGCGGCGCGGGCCGCGGCGCGGCTGCGCTCGCTCGCCCGTCGGAGCTCGCGGCGGGCGGTCGCCCGTCGCGCGGGGGGCGGCGCTGCCGAACGCGCGCGCAGCGTCGGCCGACGCGGGCGGCGGCGCCGTCCAGTCGGGCTGCTGGCCGACGCCGGGCTCGTCGCGCCGAGCGCGCGTCTCTATGTTCGCGTAGGGCTTTCCATGGCTCGCCCGCGCTCGTGCCGCAGGCGCGCGCGCGGGCGCCGAATGCGCGGCGCGTTTCGCGCCTGCGCCGCCGCGGCGCCGACGCGTGCAACGTGGCGCGTCGAGCGAGACAGGCCCGCTTGTCCTCTGGCTTTGTGGCGTGGCGTCGCTCCGGCTCAGACCAGTGCCTTCGGCTGCGTTCGCTGTCGCGCTGCTTGCCGCCGCTGATGATCTATCTTCCGCTTCGGTCTCGTCGCCGTCGCTGGGCGCGTCGGTGAGCGCGGCTTCGATAGGTTCTGCCGTGGGCCCTGCGGTCCGTCTGGGCAGTTCGCGGCTCACTTCTTTGCGGCGTGTGGGCAGCGCGTTGCCTTCGATGGGTGCGGGCGCGGTTCCCCGATGATTTTGGCCGAGCCAGGCCCGTCGCCATCTCTCGTACCTGTTTGGGGGCAGCGCGCTGCAGGATGGCGCTGCCGCGCGCTCCTCAGGTTGGCATTATGCTTTCGTAAGGACTAGAGAGCATCAGCATGTTGCAATGTCGCCCACCCTCCCCCCCGCGCCGTTCCGCGCTTTCCGATTTCGGGGTGCGTCAGGAAGTCGCCAAGACAATGTCTGTGCACCCTGGCCCTAACCCCGCCCTCCATGGCGCGGCCTCCGCAGAACAAACGCAAACAAACCATGTGCAGATGAGCGCGAAGCCGCGAGCCCCTCCCCCTGCAGACGTTTCGGCAGCGCCGTTGCCGCGTCGCCTGGTGGGCTCGGCCAGCTGATGCCGCGCGTGCGCTCGTCCGCTTGGGTCCGCCATCGGGCGCGCCAGGCCGCTCCAGCGGAGTCGCGTGCGAACCTTGCGTCTGCCGCGCGGGGCGCGCTGGGCATGGTCGGCGTTGCGCGAGGTTGCCCAACCGTCGACGCTGCGCGCCCGCGGGTTGCGCTGATCATGTGCGCCCGCCCCGCTGCTCAAAGGTTGCCGCGCAATGCGATTCGGTCCCGCTTTATCCCTTCGCCCTCAACATCTAGCCTGGTCCTGTCGACGTGAAGGGAACCTGCTTCGAGGGTCAGGCGGCATCTTGCCGGATCCTGCGGCCTCGCTCCACGCCTCCAGACAAGCTCCTGCGCTCGAGCCTCGAAGCCTCCGACCCCTTGGGCCCATCCAGTGGGTAGGGTTGGGACGCCTGGCAGTAAGCACTCCTCTTCGGCCGTCTCTAGCAGATGCGCCTCGATCGAGGACTCCCGGAGGCCACCGTCTACTGGTGCCCCCGTTTGGCCCGAGGGGCGGCTGCGCGCACGAGCTGTCCGCGTCGAGCGGAGGAGCGGCCGCCGTGCGACGTGGCAGGCTCGTGGGCGATCGGGGCAGGTTCGAGGTCGGCCCCTTCCCTTGATTTGCTGCCTCCCGTTCATCCCCGTCCGATTCGATGGCGGGCGGAACAAGGGGGGGGAAGACCGCTGGGGCGTCGGGGTGTTCAGCCGGCGCGCCGGCCACGCCCACATGCTGTCAGTGTTTTCCTCCGCAGCCCAGCTTCCAGATCTCTCCCTGGCATCATATCGTGAAAACCCTCCGGCCGGGGGCTCGAGGCGTCTGGGAGGAAGGGAATCGAAGGGGAAGGTTTCTGCTCCCCCCGGGACGCCCCCCAGACCCCCAGCGGGGGACCCCCCCGAGGACCCCGCCCCACCCACCCCTTGACCACCCCTCCCCTGCGGGCAAGGGATTAAGGGAATGGGGCTTGCCTTCGACTCTATGACGACGTTGCTCGATGTCTCTTTGGCTGGGACGTTTGACGAGCAGGGCCCACGGACAGGGACAGGGGGGAGCGGTGACGGCGACGACGACGACGACGACGACGACGACGACGACGACGACGACGACGACGACGACGACGACGACGACGACGACGACGACGACGACTCAAAAGGAAAATCTCTCCTACATGCCAATAGGCCGGCGGATTGTACAAGGGTCGCTAGCACCCTTTTTCATAGATGCCCTCCAGAATCATACGAAGCTTTCTTATGAGCCTCCAAGGTGCCAGTCCCTTCTAAGAAGCCCCCACCTCCGTGTCGCACCGATCGGCCTGGGTTGCGGCCTGCTCGCAGCGTGCTCGCAATTCGGCCGAGACTCGTTCGACATCCCCTCGTAGCCCAAAGCAACTTGCACTGCTCTCCGACGGCCTTCTGTCAGCTCATTGCTAGCTTGGGGGTGGCTGTTTTTTTGTGTTTGTGTGCCGAAGAGTCGCCAGCAGCCTTCCTCTGAGATGCCCTCCTGAATCATAAAAGGCCTTTGATATTCCTTTGAGAAGGGGTTGATCCCTTCCAACAACCGGCCCCCCCCCGCTTTGTGCCATACCGATCGGCCTGGGTTGCGGTCTGCCCGTAGCGTGCTCGCAGTCCTCGTAGCCCACTAGCAGCCCGCACGCTGCTCTCCGATGGCCTTCTGTCAGCTCATCGCTAGCTTGCTTCGCTGGCCTCCTGGGAGCTGCGACGTTGTCTTTCGAAGAGAGGGGTTGAACTCCTGGTCCAGTTTCTGCAGGGATTGTCTAGGATTACTTCGTTTCCTGGGCGCGGGTCCCGGTAGCGTTCCTCCCTGCTCTCTGCTCCCCCCTCCCACCCGGGCCGAGGAGCGCCGCCTGACGGACACCACCATGGGCGACGACACGACGAGCGCCGCGCCTCGCACTGGAAGCCCAGGCACCGTGCTCCTGGCGCTCCTCGCCTTCCTCTACGTGGGCAGCGCGGCGGGTGCGGCGCTGGACGAGTCCACCACCATGGCCGACGAGCGCCGCCTGACGGACACCACCATGGGCGACGACACGACGAGCGCCGCAGCTCGCAGTGGCGCCCTTGGCACCATGCTCCTGGCGCTCCTCGCTTTCCTGTTCGTGGGCAACGCGGCTGGGGCGGCAGTGGACGAGTCCACCACCATGGCCGACGAGCGTCGCCTGACGGACACCACCATGGGCGACGACACGACGAGCCCCGCGGCCCCCCGCGCGGCGTTCCGGACGGCGCCGCTGTTCGCCCTTGCTGCGGCGCTCGGTCTTGCAGCCCATCGCTAAGCTCTGAAAGGGGCACGCTTGTAGCAGACTGTCTTCCAGGCTTCCAAGCCTTCCCTCCCAGCGGGCCTGGATCTCGACCGCCGCCTTCGCCCTCACTAGCCCCCCGTCGGCTTTTACCTACAGCTTTGCTTTCCCTGCCTCCGCTCGGCTCCTGTCCCCCATCATGCCCTCTCTGCGCTGTGGTGGTCGAGGATCCGTGCCCCGCAGTGAATTCCATTCAAGCCACCCCTGCTTTGGTGCAGCGGCAGGGAGCCCTCGCAAAGGCCTGGGCTGCGGCCGAGGCATCTTCTCTGGGGGCGGCCAATCCTCGATGTCGTGGTACCCGTCCCTCGCGCATCTGAAGAATTCGGTGCCAGACTTCAAGAGTTCCGTACCGGATTTTTTGCTACGGCACGTGGTCGCAGCGGCAGCGAGTGCTGGGTCCGCCTGCCACATCAAGCGCAGATTTCGGATGCCCACACCAGATGCCTGCGGATCAGCCACAGTGCCACCTTGCCCGTTGAAGAAACTGCATCATCTTCGAGCATGTGACGTTAGAGGTGGAAAGCCTGTCGATACCGAGGTCTTCCCCTTGCTTCTGCCTCCTTGGACATCACTGGGACTGGCCATCGTTGCCACGGCTGTATTCGCCTTGGAATCTTGAGACGCGAGCGCGGACCCAGCGTAATGTTCGGGTGATCGCGGCCCTGGGAGCACGGGGCTGGTTAGTGTACTCGACAGAGGACCGCAGCCTTGGGAGAGCGGACTCAGGGTGATTTGCGAGAGGTCTCTGGGAGCGCGGATCCAACGTGATTTACGCGGCATCGCGGGGAGCAATAATGGCAATGAGCCCTCACGACCGTGGTTTTGGGAGGCTTCTGGGCGCCAGTGGGGGGACTTACATGTCCATTCCAAATCTCTTCCAGCACAGCCACGCGGAGGCCATTGCAACAACACGTTTGGAGGTCCCATTGGGGGAGGCCGCCGGACAACAGGAAGCGCGCTGAGATTCGAAGAGTCGCGGGATGGGCGGCGTTCTCTAGCCCGGGTGGACCTTCTACGTATCAGGGGAGGTCTGGGAGGGGAGTGGTTCGGGAATCCTACGCGATCGGGACGTGGCGGATGACGGGAAGTGTGCTTATACTCGAGGTGTCGCGCGATGGACGTTGATCGCCGACTTGGAGGGACATTATCTAGGTGCCTGCGGCGACTTCACCACCGTGCTACCGAAGCACTCTGTGTGGCGAACGTCATTACATGTGATGCCTCTCGGCTCCTTCTCCTGATGAGCTCCCATGGGGACGAATTGGGCCGTCTTGTGGCTGTCTTGTGCTCCGGATAGCACCAATCGGAGTTCGGTGGCAAATGGCCAGAGGAGGCCGAGTCGCCCAGCAGCCCGACGATGGCATTCAACCGTGCCATCAGAGTTGCTCAGCGGCCCTCCTCGACTGCCCCGCCCCACGGCGACGCTGCTCCGCTCGCCACGAGGGCCGAGATAAGGCCGTTGGCATTCCCCACCCACGGATTTCACCGTGGCCTTGGGAGGCCATCAGTTGGCTTGTGCTCCCGTTGGGCAGTCTCGGGGGTCCCTTGTGGCTTTCTTGGGCCGTCTTGGGGGACCTATTGAGCCGTTTTGTGGTCTTGGGGCTCCGTATGCCGTCTGAGGGCTCTCTTGGGGCCGTCGTAGACCCGCCTGGGGACCTTTGTGGCCGTCCAGGGTACTTCTCAGGCCGTCATGTGTGCCTCTGGAGGCTCTCTTGGGCCAGCTTGGGGCCCCCTGGGCCGACTAAGGGGCCTTCTTGGATCTTCGACCAGCGTGCCTGGACTGGTCCGGGGGCCTCTTTGAAGCCTCCTGGGATCTATTCGGCGCTTCCCTGGAGCTGTTGGGTGCCTCTCGAGGCACGGCTGGGCCATCTTGGCGGCCTGGGTGACCCTCCCCGACCGTCGCGGAAAGCCTCTCGCAGAGACTCGCTCGGAGAGTTCCATGGGAAGGCGTCGGCGCGCCCAGGGGTCCTCGGCCGGGGGAGGGGTGCACGCAGAGCTGTGTGAGAGGAGGAGAGGGGGGGCTTGTCGCAGGCTTGCGAACAGAAACCCAGCCGGGCAGCACTCGGTATTCTGTAGCGCCTCAGTGTGCCAGAGTGGTCCTTCGCGTGCAGCTGCGGAGGTCTTGGATGGGGACTGTGCCGATGTCGCTCGCGACTGCGGCCGCGACCGCGACGTCGAATTCTGCTGCTGCTGCTTGTCCTCAGGCCTCCGGCATACCAGGCTTCGTCTGCGCACCCTCGGCCTCTGCCGCTCCGCCCCCTGCCGCGATGAGCCGCGTGGTGCTCGCCGTGTTCGCCCTCCTTCTCTCCATCCATGGCTGCGTCGCCGATGAGCAGACAACGACCATGGAGGACCATGGTGGAGTGCCGTAGGTGTAGGCATGGACAGAGATTCGGTCCCGCTGGATCTTATCGTGGCATCTAGCCTGGTCCTGTTGACGTGAGGGCACATGTATTCGAGGGTCGCGGAACAGGGGGGGAAGATCGCTGGGGCGTCGGGGTGTTCAGCTTGTGCGCTGGCCGCGCCCGCGTGCTGCCGGTGTCTTCTCTGCGAGCTGGCCCCACCGCGGCCTCGCTTCTAGATCTCTGGCGCTTCACCATGCAATTGTCGCCATCACCCTTCCTCTGAGCTGCTCTCCCTCACCACAATAAGTTTTGAAGAAGCCTCTAAGAAGGCGTCGATCCCTTCTGGAAAAAACCTTCCTCCATGGCGCACCGGTCGGCCTGGGTTGTGGCCTGCTCGCAGCGTGCTCGCAGTTCGGCTGAGGCTCGCTCGGCACCCCTCGTAGCCCAATAGCAGCCCGCACGCTGCTCTCCGATGGCCTTCTGTCAGCTCATTGCTAGCTTGCTTAGCTGGCCTCCTGGGAGCTGCGACGTTGTCTTTCGAAGAGAGAGGGTTGAACTCCTGGTGCAGGTTCTGCAGGGATTGTCTAGGATTACTTCGTTTCCTGGGCGCGGGTCCCGGTAGCGTTCCTCCCTGCTCTCTGCTCCCCCCCCCCCCCACCCGGGCCGAGGAGCGCCGCCTGACGGACACCACCATGGGCGACGACACGACGAGCGCCGCGCCTCGCACTGGAAGCCCAGGCACCGTGCTCCTGGCGCTCCTCGCCTTCCTCTACGTGGGCAGCGCGGCGGGTGCGGCGCTGGACGAGTCCACCACGATGGCCGACGAGCGCCGCCTGACGGACACCACCATGGGCGACGACACGACGAGCGCCGCAGCTCGCAGTGGCGCCCTTGGCACCATGCTCCTGGCGCTCCTCGCTTTCCTGTTCGTGGGCAACGCGGCTGGGGCGGCAGTGGACGAGTCCACCACCATGGCCGACGAGCGCCGCCTGACGGACACCACCATGGGCGACGACACGACGAGCCCCGCGGCCCCCCGCGCGGCGTTCCGGACGGCGCCGCTGTTCGCCCTTGCTGCGGCGCTCGGTCTTGCAGCCCATCGCTAAGCTCTGAAAGGGGCACGCTTGTAGCAGACTGTCTTCCAGGCTTCCAAGCCTTCCCTCCCAGCGGGCCTGGATCTCGACCGCCGCCTTCGCCCTCACTAGCCCCCCGTCGGCTTTTACCTACAGCTTTGCTTTCCCTGCCTCCGCTCGGCCACTGTCCCCCATCATGCCCTCTCTGCGCCGTGGTGGTCGAGGATCCGTGCCCCGCAGCGAATTCCATTCAAGCCACCCCTTCTTTGGTGCAGCGGCAGGGAGTCCTCGCAAAGGCCTGGGCTGCGGCCGAGGCATCTTGCCACGCCGTCCGTCTCCGTGAAAGATGAGGACCAGGAGGCTTGACATTTTTCAGGTCCGCGAGGGACTCAGACTGCGGCGTGCGGTTGGTCACGGGCCATGTCAAGTGTAGACTTCGGGGGAGGCCAACCTCAGTTGCAGCGGCCTTCGCAAAGGCGCGGGCCGCTGGCTTCCCTGGGGGCGGCCGATCCTCGATGTCGTGGTACCCGTCTCTCGCGCATCTGAAGAATTCGGTGACGGACTTAAAGAGTTCCGTACCGGATTCTTTGCTACGGCACGTGGTCGCAGTTGCAGCGAGTGCCAGGGTCCGCCTGTCACATCGAGCGCAGATTTCGGATGCCCACACCAAATGTTTGCGGATCAGCCAAAGTGCCACCTTGCCCGTTGAAGAAATTGCATCATCTTCGAGCATGTGACGTTGGAGGTGGAAAGCCTGCCGATACCGAGGCCTTCCCCTCGCTTCTGCCTCCTTGGACATCATTGTGACGGACCGGCCCTCGTTGCCACGGCTGTATTCGCCTTGGAATCTTGAGACGCGAGCGCGGACCCAGCGTGATGTTCGGGTGATCGTGGCCCTGGGAGCACGGGGCTAGTGTACTTGACTGAGGACCGCAGCCTTGGGAGAGCGGACTTAGAGTGATTTGCGAGAGGTCGTGGCTCTGGGAGCGCGGATCCAACGCAATCTACGCGGGATCGCGGGGGGCAATAAACGAAAGGAGCCCTCACGACCGTGGTTTTGGGAGGCTTCTGGGCGCCAGTGAGGGGGCTTACAGATGGGGGTCATTTATGGCTACTGCAATCTCTTCCAGCACAGCAGCTACACGGAGGCCAATGCAACAATACGTTTGGAGGCCCCATTGGGGGATGCCGCCGGACGACAGGAAGCGCGCTTAGACTCGAAGAGTCGCGGGATGGACGGCGCTCTCTAGCCAGGATGGACCTTATACGTATCAGGGGAGGTCTGGGAGGGGAGTGGTTCGGGAATCCTCCGCGATCGGGACGTGACGGATGACGGGAAGTGTGCTTATACTCGAGGTGTCGCGCGATGGACGTTGATCTCCGATTTGGAGGGACGTAGTGATGTAGGTGCCTGCGGCAACTCCACACCGTGCCAGCGAAGCACTCTGTGTGGCGAACGCCATTACATGTGATGCCCCTCGGCTCCTCTTGATGAGCTCTCATAGGGACGAATTGGGCCGCCTTGTGGTTCTCTTGTGCTCCAAATAGCACCTGTCGGAGCTCGGTGGCGCATGGCCAGAGGAGGCCGAGTCTCCCAATAGCCCGACGATGGCATTCAACCGTGCCATCAGAATTGCTCAGCGGTCCTCTCGACTGCCCCGCCCCACGGCGATGCTGCTCCTCTCGCCACGAGGGCCGAGATAAGGCCGCTGGCATCCGCCACCCACGGATTTCACCGTGGTCTTGGGAGGCCATCAGTTGGCTTGTGCTCCCGTTGGGCAGTCTCGGGGGTCCCTTGCGGCTCTCTTGGGCCGTCTTTGGGGACCTATTGAGTCGTCTTGGGGTCTTGGGGCTCCCTTGGTAGTCTGAGGGCTCTCTAGGGGCCGTCGTGGACCTGTCCTGGGGCCTTTGTGGCCGTCTAGGGTCTTTCTCAGGCCGTCATGGGTACCTCCAGAGGCTCTCTTGGGTCAGCTTGGGGCTCCCTGGGCCGACTAGGGGCCCTCTTGGATCTTCGACCAACATGCTTGGATTGGTTTGTGTGCCTCTCGGAAGCCTCTTGGGGTCTATTCGGCACTTCCGCGGAGCTGTTGGGTGACTCTTGAGGCAAGGCTGGGCCATCTTGGCGGCCTTGGTGACCCTCCCTGGCCGTCGTGAAAGCCGCGCAGAGACTCGCTCGAGAGTTCCAGGAAGGCGTCGGGGCGCCCGGGAGTCCTCGGGAGGGGGACGGTGCACGCAGAGCTTTGTGAGATAAGAGGAGGCTATTCACAGACTTACAGAAGCCCAGCCAGGCAGCACTCGGTATTCTACAACGCCTCAATGTGCCAGAGTGGTCCTCCGTGTGCAACTGCGGAGGTCTTGGATAGGGAATGTGGAATGTGCCGATGTCGCTCGCGACTGCGACCGCGACCGCGACGTCGTTCTGCTGCTACTGCTTGTCCTCAGGCCTCTGGCATACCAGGCTTCGTCTGCGCACCCTCGGTCTCTGCTGCTCCGCCCCTTGCCGCGATGAACCGCGTGGTGCTCGCCGTGTTCGCCCTCTTGCTCTCCAGTCATGGCTGCGTCGCCGATGAGCAGACCACGACCATGGAGGACCATTGCGGAATGCCGTAGATGTAGGGATGGACAGAGATTCGGTCCCGCTTGATCTTATCGTCCTTAGCATCCAGCCTGGTTCTGTTGACGTGAGTGCAAATTTGTTCGAGGGTTGCGGAACAAGGGGGGAAGATCGCTGGGGCGTCAGGGTGTTGCGCTTGCCGCGCCCGCGTTCTGCCGGTGTCTTCTCTGCGAGCTGGCCCCGCCGCGGCCTCGCTTCTAGATCTCTGGCGTTTCACCATGCAGTTGTCGCCATCACCCTTCCTCTGAGCTGCTCTCATTCACCGTAAGAAGTTTTCGAAGAAGCCTCTAAGAAGGCGTCGATCCCTTCTCGGAAACACCTTCCTCCATGGCGCACCGATCGGCCTGGGTTGCGGCATGCTCGCAGAGTGCTCGCAGTTCGGCTGAGGCTCGCTCGACAGCCCTCGTAGCCCAATAGCAGTCCGCTGCTCTCCGATGGCCTTCCGTCAGCTCATTGCTAGCTTGCTTGGCTGGCCTCCTGGGAGCTGCGACGTTGTCTTTCGAAGAGAGGGGTTGAACTCCTGGTGCAGGTTCTGCAGGGATTGTCTAGGATTACTTCGTTTCCTGGGCGCGGGTCCCGGTAGCGTTCCTCCCTGCTCTCTGCTCCCCCCTCCCCCCCCCGCACCCGGGCCGAGGAGCGCCGCCTGACGGACACCACCATGGGCGACGACACGACGAGCGCCGCGCCTCGCACTGGAAGCCCAGGCACCGTGCTCCTGGCGCTCCTCGCCTTCCTCTACGTGGGCAGCGCGGCGGGGCGGCGCTGGACGAGTCCACCACGATGGCCGACGAGCGCCGCCTGACGGACACCACCATGGGCGACGACACGACGAGCGCCGCAGCTCGCAGTGGCGCCCTTGGCACCATGCTCCTGGCGCTCCTCGCGTTCCTGTTCGTGGGCAACGCGGCTGGGGCGGCAGTGGACGAGTCCACCACAATGGCCGACGAGCGCCGCCTGACGGACACCACCATGGGCGACGACACGACGAGCCCCGCGGCCCCCCGCGCGGCGTTCCGGACGGCGCCGCTGTTCGCCCTTGCTGCGGCGCTCGGTCTCGCAGCCCATCGCTAAGCTCTGAAAGGGGCACGCTTGTAGCAGACTGTCTTCCAGGCTTCCAAGCCTTCCCTCCCAGCGGGCCTGGATCTCGACCGCCGCCTTCGCCCTCACTAGCCCCCCGTCGGCATTTACCAACAGCTTTGCTTTCCCTGCCTCCGCTCGGCCACTGTCCCCCATCATGCTCTCTCTGCGCCGTGGTGGTCGAGGATCCGTGCCCCGCAGTGAATTCCATTCAAGCCACCCCTGCTTTGGTGCAGCGGCAGGGAGCCCTCGCAAAGGCCTGGGCTGCGGCCGAGGCATCTTGCCACGTCGCCCAATTCCGTGAAAGAAGCGGGCCAGGAGGCTTGACATTTTTCAGGTCCGCGAGGGACTCAGACTGCGGCGTGCGGTTGGTCACAGGCCATGTCAAGTGTAGACTTCGGGGGAGGCCAACCTCAGTTGCAGCGGCCTTCGCAAAGGCGCGGGCCGCTGGCTTCCCTGGGGGCGGCCGATCCTCGATGTCGTGGTACCCGTCCCTCGCGCATCTGAAGAATTCGGTGACGGACTTAAAGAGTTCCGTACCGGATTCTTTGCTACGGCACGTGGTCGCAATTGCAGCGAGTGCCAGGGTCCGCCTGTCACATCGAGCGCAGATTTCGGATGCCCACACCAAATGTTTGCGGATCAGCCAAAGTGCCACCTTGCCCGTTGAAGAAATTGCATCATCTTCGAGCATGTGACGTTGGAGGTGGAAAGCCTGCCGATACCGAGGCCTTCCCGTCGCTTCTGCCTCCTTGGACATCATTGGGACGGACCGGCCCTCGTTGCCACGGCTGTATTCGCCTTGGAATCTTGAGACGCGAGCGTGGACCCAGCGTAATGTTCGGGTGATCGTGGCCCTGGGAGCACGGGGCTAGTGTACTTGACTGAGGACCGCAGCCTTGGGAGAGCGGACTCAGGGTGATTTGCGAGAGGTCGTGGCTCTGGGAGCGCGGATCCAACGTAATTTACGCGGGATCGCGGGGGGCAATAATCGCAAGGAGCCCTCACGACCGTGGTTTTGGGAGGCTTCTGGTTGCCAGTGGAGGGGCTTACAGATGGGGGTCATGTATGGCTAGTACAATCTCTTCCAGTACAGCAGCTACAATACGTTTGGAGGCCCCACGGGGGGAGGTCGCCGGACGACAGGAAACGCGCTGAGATTCGAAGAGTCGCGGGATGGGCGGCGTCCTCTAGCCCGGGTAGACCTTATACGTATCAGGGGAGGTCTGGGAGGGGAGTGGTTCGGGAATCCTCAGCGATCGGGACGTGGCGGATGACGGGAAGTGTGCTTATAAGGCCCTGGCTCGAGCGATTCTGGCGTCGTTTTTCGTGTCTGCGGGGTCGCAAACCCCCGCGCAGCATGATCATCAGTCGATGGCGAGACTTGTCATGTTTCGTTTCTCTTCTGTGCGCCATCGCTAGCCGAAGTTCACTACGCTGGAGGGCCGAGCGTTCGGTGGCGGCACGACCACCGTGGAGCTCCGTGTCGCAGGATGACTACTATGACGGGAGCGAGCCGGTGCACAGCATATGGAGCTATCACCGCGCCCACCGTGCTATGCTCGCCAGAGGCCGCCAGAGGGCGGGTGTGGTCTGAGGTCGACCTTCATGTAGGCCAGGACCTTGCGGCACACTCCAGCTATGTGGTTACCTCAGGCGGCGACGCAATTTACTCGCCTGAAGCTCGGATCTGGGATCGCCCCGGCAACATCATCACGCCTTTCCCGCGGCTAGAGTCCACGCGGATTGCTTCACGGTGGGCCGGGATAACTGGTGGGCAGCCAAGCAGTCTGCCAAGGAGCGTGCAACGGCGGTCCTTGCAGGCAAAGGTGCCAGCAAAGGAGAGGACCCACCGCGTGGGTAGCCCAGTGTTCGACCCTCGGGCCAGACGGGTGCGCTTCTTGGACCGCCCGACCTACCACTGCATCGATGAAGAAGTTGATGGTGCACAGTGTCTTGGGGTTCGGCGCTACCTACCGCGCGATCAACGGCCACCACCTCAAGAAGAGGGTCAGTCCGTTCGGGAGAATGAGACGTCCAAGTGCACCGGTAGTCCGCCAGCTCCTGCAAGGGTCAGGTCCAGCAGGTGGGGCATCGGCAGGGCCACCTCGACAACTGCGGCGCCATCCTCTGCGCCCAGGAAACGGCCGCCCCGTGAGAGTGTACCCGCGCCAGCCCATGAACGGGAGGTGCGTCGCTGGGCGCGGAGCTGGGTCCGCAGCGCGAGGGGCGGAGCCCAGCCAGATGGCGAGGTGGAGTGGAAAGACCTGGTGTGCCAGCAGCTCGGGGTCAAACTGTTGAACAACTTGCGCGTGAGATTTGTGGCCGCGCGTGGCGCAGGGGCGCCAACCGCAGGGCTGCTTTCTTACGGTGGCTTGACGCGCTCTCGCCTGCAGCACGGAGCGCGGCATGCGGCGTGCAGCAGTATGATCAGGAACAACTACGGAGCTGGATCGCCAATCCGAATCGGGCAGGACCAGCGCCACCCACAGGGAAGCCTCGACGTCCACGCTGGCAGCCGCGTCCGCGCTGGCACTCGGGGACGACGACATCTACAGCATATGCGGCCGCCTGTATCACCGTCCATGGCCTGGGACGTGCATGCGTTCCCCGGGGGGGCGGGGGCCCTCGCCGTGGTGGAGAACGTGGCCGGGGGCATCTCGCTGCAGGTCCCTGCGGCCCCCCAGGCGGCATCCGCTGCCAGCGCGGCCCTGGTGCTCGAGAGCAAGGCCAAGACGATGCTAAGGATGGGCCGCGCGGTGGAGTCCTACGACTCCGAGGGCAAGACCGCCAATGCGGCGGCCGCGGAGGCGGGTGAGGCGCGCAGGGGGCACCCGCAGGGCAGGCGCCCCGATGCCCTGCTGCGAGCGGACCTGTGCCACCTACAGTTGGCGCTTCGAGGGCGCGGAGCCGCCCTGAAGGAGGACAAGACCGAGCACGTCCAACATCAGGTCCAGATGACTTCGAAGGCGGTGGCCATTGCTGGCGAGATGGCCCCCCTAACGCACCCGTGCCAAGCGGGGCGCTGCTTCGTGAAAGAGTGCCAGAACAGCGTGAAGGAGGGCAGGGTTCGCTGGATCGGAGAGACTGACCGTCACCGCGTGCTGATGGTATCCATCCCACAATTTTGTGGGGCGTTGAAGTGGCAGGAACTTGCGGGACTTGCGATCGTCGACGACCAGGCTCCTCGCACCACGCCGTAAGCTGAAGGAAGTGAAGTAGTAGCCTGGGCATGTTGGGTTTACTTCAGGTGAGTCCATCAGGTTGCATGCACCAGTGCCCACTTCTTCAGTAAAGCCTGCTGCAGGCGCCTGCTTGTGCCTCTTCGTCCGCCCCCCTTCCTTCTCGGCCCGCTGCGTTGGTGACTTTGAGTTTGGCTTGGCCCGCAACCCTGCCCTTGCACTTCTTATTGCAGGTGTGGGCGGCTCCCGCTATGCTGCGCTATGCTTATCCGGCACATGGTGTGTTGCGCCGTTTGAAAATCACAGCTCGCCGCCAGCCCGAGGCCAGAGGGTCGCGTGCTGATGTGCTGGCTTCCCACCAGTGGTTGGTCAGCTTTGTATGTTGCGTCCGTGGGCGCGCGCGGGCCGACCTTGCGGTTGGCTCTGTGAATGCTCGCGAGACCTCAGCGTGGGGGTTGCGTCTTCGAAACCGTGTGCTTATACTTGAGGTGTTGCGCGGTGGACGTTGATCTCCGACGTGGAGGAACATGATCTAGGTGCCTGCGGCGACTTCTCCACCGTGCCAGCGAAGCATTCTGTGTGGCGAACGCCATTGCATGTGATGTCCTTCGGCTCCTCCTCTTGATGAGCTCTCATAGGGATGATATGGGCCGTTTTGTGGCTGTCTTGTGCTCCGTATAGCACCTGTCAGAATTCGGTGGCGCATTGCCAGAGGAGGCCGAGTCGCTCAATAACCCGACGATGGCATCCATCCGTGCCATCAGCGTTGCTCAGCGGTCCTCTCGATTGCCCCGCCCCACGGCGATGCTGCTCCTCTCGCCACGAGGGCCGAGATAAGGCCGCTGGCGTCCCCCACCCACGGATTTCACCGTGGCCTCGGGAGGCCATCGTTTGGCTTGTGCTCCCATTGGGCAGTCTCGGGGGTCCTTTGCGGCTCTCTTGGGCCGTCCTGGGGGACCTATTGAGTCGTCTTGGGGTCTTGGGGCTCCCTTAGCCGTCTGAGGGCTCTTTTGGGGCCGTCGTGGACCTGTCCTGCGGCCTTTGTGGCCGTCTCGGGTCTTTCTCAGGCCGTCATTGGTACCTCCAGAGGCTCTCTTGGGTCAGCTTGGGGCTCCCTGGGCCGACTAGGGGCCCTCTTGGATCTTCGACCAGCATGCTTGGATTGGTTTGCGTGCCTCTCGGAAGCCTCTTGGGGTCTATTCGGCACTTCCTGGGAGCTGTTGGGTGCCTCTTGAGGCAAGGCTGGGCCATCTTGGCGGCCTTGGTGGCCCTCCCTGGCCGTCGTGGAAGCCGCGCAGAGATTCGCTCGGAAAGTTCCAGGAAGACGTCGGGGCGCCCGGGAGTCCTCGGGAGGGGGACGGTGCACGCAGAGCTTTATGAGATAAGAGGGGGCTCTTCGCAGACTTACAGAAGCCCAGCCAGGCAGCACTCGGTATTCTACAACTACAACGCCTCAGTGTGCCAGAGTGGTCCTTCGTGTGCAATTGGGGAGGCTTTGGATGGGGAGTGTGGACTGTGCCGATGTCGCTCGCGATTGCGACCGCGACCGCGACGTCGTTCTGCTGCTACTTCTTGTCCTCAGGCCTCTGGCATACCAGGCTTCGTCTGCGCACCCTCGGTCTCTGCTGCTCCGCCCCTTGCCGCGATGAACCGCGTGGTGCTCGCCGTGTTCGCCCTCGTGCTCTCCAGCCATGGCTGTGTCGCCGATGAGCAGACCACGACCATGGAGGACCATTGGCCGTAAATGTAGGGATGGGCAGAGATTCGGTCCCGCTTGATCTTATTGTCCTTGTCATCTAGCCTGGTCCTGTTGACGCGAAGGCAAGTTTGTTCGAGGGTCGCGGAACAAGGGGGGGAAGATCGCTGGGGCGTCGGGGTGTTGCGCTGGCCGCGCCCGCGTGCTGCCGGTGTCTTCTCTGCGAGCTGGCCTCGCCGCGGCCTCGTTTCTAGATCTCTGGCGTTTCACCATGCAATTGTCGCCAACATCCTTCCTCTGAGCTGTTCTCCTTCACCATAAGAAGTATTCGAAGAAGCCTCTAAAAAGGCGCCGATCCCTGATGGCGCACTGATCGGCCTGGGTTGCGGCCTGCTCGCAGCGTTCTCGCAGTTCGGCTGGGGCTCGCTCGACACCCCTCGTAGCCCAATAGCAGTCCGCTGCTCTCCGATGGCCTTCTGTCAGATCATTGCTAGCTTGCTTAACTGGCCTCCTGGGAGCTGCGACGTTGTCTTTCGAAGAGAGGGGTTGAACTTCTGGTGCAGGTTCTGCACGGATTGTCTAGGATTATTTCGTTTCCTGGGCGCGGGTCCCGGTAGCGTTCCTCCCTGCTCTCTGCTCCCCCCTCCCACCCGGGCTGAGGAGCGCCGCCTGACGGACACCACCATGGGCGACGACACGACGAGCGCCGCGCCTCGCACTGGAAGCCCAGGCACCGTGCTCCTGGCGCTCCTCGCCTTCCTCTACGTGGGCAGCGCGGCTGGGGCGGCGCTGGACGAGTCCACCACGATGGCCGACGAGCGCCGCCTGACGGACACCACCATGGGCGACGACACGACGAGCGCCGCAGCTCGCAGTGGCGCCCTTGGCACCATGCTCCTGGCGCTCCTCGCGTTCCTGTTCGTGGGCAGCGCGGCTGGGGCGGCAGTGGACGAGTCCACCACAATGGCCGACGAGCGCCGCCTGACGGACACCACCATGGGCGACGACACGACGAGCCCCGCGGCCCCCCGCGCGGCGTTCCGGACGGCGCCGCTGTTCGCCCTTGCTGCGGCGCTCGGTCTTGCAGCCCATCGCTAAGCTCTGAAAGTGGCACGCTTGTAGCAGACTGTCTTCCAGGCTTCCGAGCCTTCCCTCCCAGCGGGCCTGGATCTCGACCGCCGCCTTCGCCCTCACTGGCCCCCCGTCGGCTTTTACCAGCAGCTTTGCTTTCCCTGCCTCCGCTCGGCTCCTGTCCCCCATCATACCCTCTGCGCTGTGGTGGTCGAGGATCCGTGCCCCGCAGTGAATTCCATTCAAGCCACCCCTGCTTTGGTGCAGCGGCAGGGAGCCCTCGCAAAGGCCTGGGCTGCGGCCGAGGCATCTTGCCACGTCGCCCAATTCCGTGAAAGAAGCGGGCCAGGAGGCTTGACATTTTTCAGGTCCGCGAGGGACTCAGACTGCGGCGTGCGGTTGGTCACAGGCCATGTCAAGTGTAGACTTCGGGGGAGGCCAACCTCAGTTGCAGCGGCCTTCGCAAAGGCGCGGGCCGCTGGCTTCCCTGGGGGCGGCCGATCCTCAATGCCGTGGTACCCGTCCCTCGCGCATCTGAAGAATTCGGTGACGGACTTAAAGAGTTCCGTACCGGATTCTTTGCTACGGCACGTGGTCGCAATTGCAGCGAGTGCCAGGGTCCGCCTGCCACATCGAGCGCAGATTTCGGATGCCCACACCAGATGCTTGCGGATCAGCCAAAGTGCCACCTTGCCCGTTGAAGAAATTGCATCATCTTCGAGCATGTGACGTCAGAGGTGGAAAGCCTGCCGATACCGAGACCTTCCCCTCGCTTCTGCCTCCTTGGGCATCATTGGGACTGGCCCTCGTTGCCACGGCTGTATTCGCCTTGGAATCTTGAGACGCGAGCGCGGACCCAGCGTGATGTTCGGGTGATCGTGGCCCTGGGAGCACGGGGCTAGTGTACTTGACTGAGGACCGCAGCCTTGGGAGAGCGGACTTAGAGTGATTTGCGAGAGGTCGTGGCTCTGGGAGCGCGGATCCAACGCAATCTACGCGGGATCGCGGGGGGCAATAAACGAAAGGAGCCCTCACGACCTTGGTTTTGGGAGGCTTCTGGGCGCCAGTGAGGGGGCTTACAGATGGGGGTCAGTTATGGCTACTGCAATCGCTTCCAGCACAGCAGCTACACGGAGGCCAATGCAACAATACGTTTGGAGGCCCCATTGGGGGATGCCGCCTGGACGACAGGAAGCGCGCTTAGACTCGAAGAGTCGCGGGATGGACGGCGCTCTCTAGCCAGGATGGACCTTATACGTATCAGGGGAGGTCTGGGAGGGGAGTGGTTCGGGAATCCTCCGCGATCGGGACGTGACGGATGACGGGAAGTGTGCTTATATTCGAGGTGTCGCGCGATGGACGTTGATCTCCGATTTGGAGGGACGTAGTGATGTAGGTGCCTGCGGCAACTCAACACCGTGGCAGCGAAGCACTCTGTGTCGCAAACGCCATTACATGTGATGCCCCTCGGCTCCTCTTGATGAGCTCTCATAGGGACGAATTGGGCCGCCTTGTGGCTCTCTTGTGCTCCGAATAGCACCTGTCGGAGCTCGGTGGCGCATGGCCAGAGGAGGCCGAGTCGCCCAATAGCCCGACGATGGCATTCAACCGTGCCATCAGAGTTGCTCAGCGGTCCTCTCGACTGCCCCGCCCCACGGCGATGCTGCTCCTCTCGCCACGAGGGCCGAGATAAGGCCGCTGGCATCCGCCACCCACGGATTTAACCGTGGTCTTGGGAGGCCATCAGTTGGCTTGTGCTCCCGTTGGGCAGTCTCGGGGGTCCCTTGCGGCTCTCTTGGGCCGTCTTGGGGGACCTATTGAGTCGTCTTGGGGTCTTGGGGCTCCCTTGGCCGTCTGAGGGCTCTCTTGGGGCCGTCGTGGACCTGTCCTGCGGCCTTTGTGGCCGTCTAGGGTCTTTCTCAGGCCGTCATGGGTACCTCCAGAGGCTCTCTTGGGTCAGCTTGGGGCTCCCTGGGCCGACTAGGGGCCCTCTTGGATCTTCGACCAACATGCTTGGATTGGTTTGTGTGCCTCTCGGAAGCCTCTTGGGGTCTATTCGGCACTTCCTGGGAGCTGTTGGGTGCCTCTTGAGGCAAGGCTGGGCCATCTTGGCGGCCTTGGTGACCCTCCCTGGCCGTCGTGGAAGCCGCGCAGAGACTCGCTCGGAGAGTTCCAGGAATGCGTCGGGGCGCCCGGGAGTCCTCGGTTGGGGGACGGTGCACGCAGAGCTCTGTGAGATAAGAGGAGGCTATTCGCAGACTTACAGAAGCCCAGCCAGGCAGCACTCGGTATTCTACAACGCCTCAATGTGCCAGAGTGGTCCTTCGTGTGCAACTGGGGAATGTGGAATGTGCCGATGTCGCTCGCGACTGCGACCGCGACCGCGACGTCGTTCTGCTGCTACTGCTTGTCCTCAGGCCTCTGGCATACCAGGCTTCGTCTGCGCACCCTCGGTCTCTGCTGCTCCGCCCCTTGCCACGATGAACCGCGTGGTGCTCGCCGTGTTCGCCCTCCTGCTCTCCAGCCATGGCTGCGTCGCCGATGAGCAGACCACGACCATGGAGGACCATTGCGGAATGCCGTAGGTGTTGGGATGGACAGAGATTCGATCCCGCTTGATCTTATCGTCCTTAGCATCCAGCCTGGTTCTGTTGACGTGAATGCAAATTTGTTCGAGGGTTGCGGAACAAGGGGGGAAGATCGCTGGGGCGTCAGGGTGTTGCGCTGGCCGCGCCCGCGTGCTGCCGGTGTCTTCTCTGCGAGCTGGCCCCGCCGCGGCCTCGCTTCTAGATCTCTGGCGTTTCACCATGCAGTTGTCGCCATCACCCTTCCTCTGAGCTGCTCTCATTCACCATAAGAAGTTTTCGAAGAAGCCTCTAAGAAGGCGCCGATCCCTTCTCGGAAACACCTTCCTCCATGGCGCACCGATCGGCCTGGGTTGCGGCCTGCTCGCAGAGTGCTTGCAGTTCGTCTGAGGCTCGCTCGACACCCCTCGTAGCCCAATAGCAGTCCGCTGCTCTCCGATGGCCTTCTGTCAGCTCATTGCTAGCTTGCTTAGCTGGCCTCCTGGGAGCTGCGACGTTGTCTTTCGAAGAGAGGGGTTGAACTCCTGGTGCAGGTTCTGCAGGGATTGTCTAGGATTACTTCGTTTCCTGGGCGCGGGTCCCGGTAGCGTTCCTCCCTGCTCTCTGCTCCCCCCTCCCACCCGGGCCGAGGAGCGCCGCCTGACGGACACCACCATGGGCGACGACACGACGAGCGCCGCGCCTCGCACTGGAAGCCCAGGCACCGTGCTCCTGGCGCTCCTCGCCTTCCTCTACGTGGGCAGCGCGGCGGGTGCGGCGCTGGACGAGTCCACCACGATGGCCGACGAGCGCCGCCTGACGGACACCACCATGGGCGACGACACGACGAGCGCCGCAGCTCGCAGTGGCGCCCTTGGCACCATGCTCCTGGCGCTCCTCGCGTTCCTGTTCGTGGGCAACGCGGCTGGGGCGGCAGTGGACGAGTCCACCACAATGGCCGACGAGCGCCGCCTGACGGACACCACCATGGGCGACGACACGACGAGCCCCGCGGCCCCCCGCGCGGCGTTCCGGACGGCGCCGCTGTTCGCCCTTGCTGCGGCGCTCGGTCTTGCAGCCCATCGCTAAGCTCTGAAAGGGGCACGCTTGTAGCAGACTGTCTTCCAGGCTTCCAAGCCTTCCCTCCCAGCGGGCCTGGATCTCGACCGCCGCCTTCGCCCTCACTAGCCCCCCGTCGGCTTTTACCAACAGCTTTGCTTTCCCTGCCTCCGCTCGGCTCCTGTCCCCCATCATGCCCTCTCTGCGCTGTGGTGGTCGAGGATCCGTGCCCCGCAGTGAATTCCATTCAAGCCACCCCTGCTTTGGTGCAGCGGCAGGGAGCCCTCGCAAAGGCCTGGGCTGCGGCCGAGGCATCTTGCGACGCCGCCCGTCTCCGTGAAAGATGGAGGCTTGACATTTTTCAGGTCCGCGAGGGACTCAGACTGCGGCGTGCGGTTGGTCACGGGCCATATCAGGCGTAGACTTCGGCCGAGGCCAACCCCAGTTGCAGCGGCCCTCGCAAAGGCGCGGGCCGCTGGCTTCCATGGGGGCGGCCGATCCGCGATGTCGTGGTACCCGTCCCTCGCGCATCTGAAGAATTCGGTGACGGACTTACAGAGTTCCGTACCGGATTTGCTGCTACGGCACGTGGTCGCAATTGCAGCGAGTGCCAGGGTCCGCCTGCCACATCGAGCGCAGATTTCGGATGCCCACACCAGATGCCTGCGGATCAGCCAGAGTGCCACCTTGCCCGTTGAAGAAACTACATCAACTTCGAGCATATAACGTCAGAGGTGGAAAGCCTGCCGATACCGAGGTCTTCTCCTCGCTTTTGCCTCTTTGGGCATCATTGGGACTGGCCCTCGTTGCCACGGCTGGACCCAGCGTAATGTTCGGGTGATCGTGGTCCTGGGAGTACGGGGCTAGTGTACTTGACTGAGGACCGCAGCCTTGGGAGAGCGGACTCAGGGTGATTTGCGAGAGGTCGTGGCTCTGGGAGCGTGGATCCAACGCAATCTACGCGGGATCGCGGGGGGCAATAAATGAAAGGAGCCCTCAAGACCGTGGTTTCGGGGGGCTTCTGGGCGCCAGTGAGGGGGCTTACAGATGGGGGTCATTTATGGCTACTACAATCTCTTCACAGCACAGCAGCTACACGGAGGCCAATGCAACAATACGTTTGGAGGCCCCGTTGGGGGATGCCGCCGGACGACAGGAAGCGCGCTTAGACTCGAAGAGTCGCGGGATGGACGGCGCTCTCTAGCCAGGATGGACCTTATACGTATCAGGGGAGGTCTGGGAGGGGAGTGGTTCGGGAATCCTCCGCGATCGGGCCGTGGCGGATGACGGGAAATGTGCTTATACTCGAGGTGTTGCGCGATGGACGTTGATCTCCGACTTGGAGGGACGTGGTGATCTGGCTGTCTGCGGCGACTCCACACCGTGCCAGCGAAGCACTCTGTGTGGCGAACGCCATTACATGTGATGCCCCTCGGCTCCTCTTGATGAGCTCTCATAGGGACGAATTGGGCCGCCTTGTGGCTCTCTTGCGCTCCGAATAGCACCTGTCGGAGCTCGGTGGCGCATGGCCAGAGGAGGCCGAGTCGCCCAATAGCCCGACGATTGCATTCAACCGTGCCATCAGAGTTGCTCAGCGGTCCTCTCGACTGCCCCGCCCCACGGCGATGCTGCTCCTCTCGCCACGAGGGCCGAGACAAGGCCGCTGGCATCCGCCACCCACGGATTTCACCGTGGTCTTGGGAGGCCATCAGTTGGCTTGTGCTCCCGTTGGGCAGTCTCGGGTGTCCCTTGCGGCTCTCTTGGGCCGTCTTGGGGGACCTATTGAGTCGTCTTGGGGTCTTGGGGCTCCCTTGGCCGTCTGAGGGCTCTCTTGGGGCCGTCGTGGACCTGTCCTGGGGCCTTTGTGGCCGTCTAGTGTCTTTCTCAGGCCGTCATGGGTACCTCCAGAGGCTCTCTTGGGTCAGCTTGGGGCTCCCTGGGCCGACTAGGGGCCCTCTTGGATCTTCGACCAACATGCTTGGATTGGTTTGTGTGCCTCTCGGAAGCCTCTTGGGGTCTATTCGGCACTTCCTGGGAGCTGTTGGGTGCCTCTTGAAGGCAAGGCTGGGCCATCTTGGCGGCCTTGGTGACCCTCCCTGGCTGTCGTGGAAGCCGCGCAGAGACTCGCTCGGAAAGTTCCAAGAAGGCGTTGGGGCGCCCGGGAGTCCTCGGGAGGGGGACGGTGCACGCAGAGCTTTGTGAGATAAGAGGAGGCTATTCGCAGACTTACAGAAGCCCAGCCAGGCAGCACTCGGTATTCTACAACGCCTCAATGTGCCAGAGTGGTCCTTCGTGTGCAACTGCGGAGGTCTTGGATGGGGAATGTGGAATGTGCCGATGTCGCTCGCGACTGCGACCGCGACCGCGACGTCGTTCTGCTGCTACTGCTTGTCCTCAGGCCTCTGGCATAGCAGGCTTCGTCTACGCACCCTCGGTCTCTGCTGCTCCGCCCCTTGCCGCGATGAACCGCGTGGTGCTCGCCGTGTTCGCCCTCCTGCTCTCCAGCCATGGCTGCGTCGCCGATGAGCAGACCACGACCATGGAGGACCATTGCGGAATGCCGTAGGTGTAGGGATGGACAGATATTCGGTCCGGCTTGATCTTATCGTCCTTAGCATCCAGCCTGGTTCTGTTGACGTGAATGCAAATTTGTTCGAGGGTCGCGGAACAAGGGGGGAAGATCGCTGGGGCGTCGGGGTGTTGCGCTGGCCGCGCCCGCGTGCTGCCGGTGTCTTCTCTGCGAGCTGGCCCCGCCGCGGCCTCGCTTCTAGATCTCTGGCGTTTCACCATGCAGTTGTCGCCATCACCCTTCCTCTGAGCTGCTCTCCTTCACCATAAGAAGTTTTCGAAGAAGCCTCTAAGAAGGCGCCGATCCCTTCTCGGAGACACCTTCCTCCATGGCGCACCGATCGGCCTGGGTTGCGGCCTGCTCGCAGAGTGCTCGCAGTTCGTCTGAGGCTCGCTCGACAGCCCTCGTAGCCCAATAGCAGTCCGCTGCTCTCCGATGGCCTTCTGTCAGCTCATTGCTAGCTTGCTTGGCTGGCCTCCTGGGAGCTGCGACGTTGTCTTTCGAAGAGAGGGGTTGAACTCCTGGTGCAGGTTCTGCAGGGATTGTCTAGGATTACTTCGTTTCCTGGGCGCGGGTCCCGGTAGCGTTCCTCCCTGCTCTCTGCTCCCCCCTCCCACCCGGGCCGAGGAGCGCCGCCTGACGGACACCACCATGGGCGACGACACGACGAGCGCCGCGCCTCGCACTGGAAGCCCAGGCACCGTGCTCCTGGCGCTCCTCGCCTTCCTCTACGTGGGCAGCGCGGCGGGTGCGGCGCTGGACGAGTCCACCACGATGGCCGACGAGCGCCGCCTGACGGACACCACCATGGGCGACGACACGACGAGCGCCGCAGCTCGCAGTGGCGCCCTTGGCACCATGCTCCTGGCGCTCCTCGCGTTCCTGTTCGTGGGCAACGCGGCTGGGGCGGCAGTGGACGAGTCCACCACAATGGCCGACGAGCGCCGCCTGACGGACACCACCATGGGCGACGACACGACGAGCCCCGCGGCCCCCCGCGCGGCGTTCCGGACGGCGCCGCTGTTCGCCCTTGCTGCGGCGCTCGGTCTTGCAGCCCATCGCTAAGCTCTGAAAGGGGCACGCTTGTAGCAGACTGTCTTCCAGGCTTCCAAGCCTTCCCTCCCAGCGGGCCTGGATCTCGACCGCCGCCTTCGCCCTCACTAGCCCCCCGTCGGCTTTTACCAACAGCTTTGCTTTCCCTGCCTCCGCTCGGCTCCTGTCCCCCATCATGCCCTCTCTGCGCTGTGGTGGTCGAGGATCCGTGCCCCGCAGTGAATTCCATTCAAGCCACCCCTGCTTTGGTGCAGCGGCAGGGAGCCCTCGCAAAGGCCTGGGCTGCGGCCGAGGCATCTTGCCACGTCGCCCGTTCCGTGAAAGATGGAGGCTTGACATTTTTCAGGTCCGCGAGGGACTCAGACTGCGGCGTGCGGTTGGTCACGGGCCATATCAGGCGTAGACTTCGGCCGAGGCCAACCCCAGTTGCAGCGGCCCTCGCAAAGGCGCGGGCCGCTGGCTTCCATGGGGGCGGCCGATCCGCGATGTTGTGGTACCCGTCCCTCGCGCATCTGAAGAATTCGGTGACGGACTTACAGAGTTCCGTACCGGATTTGCTGCTACGGCACGTGGTCGCAGCTGCAGCGAGTGCCAGGGTCCGCCTGCCACATCGAGCGCAGATTTCGGATGCCCACACCAGATGCCTGCGGATCAGCCAGAGTGCCACCTTGCCCGTTGAAGAAACTACATCATCTTCGAGCATATAACGTCAGAGGTGGAAAGCCTGCCGATACCGAGGTCTTCTCCTCGCTTTTGCCTCTTTGGGCATCATTGGGACTGGCCCTCGTTGCCACGGCTGGACCCAGCGTAATGTTCGGGTGATCGTGGTCCTGGGAGTACGGGGCTAGTGTACTTGACTGAGGACCGCAGCCTTGGGAGAGCGGACTCAGGGTGATTTGCGAGAGGTCGTGGCTCTGGGAGCGTGGATCCAACGCAATCTACGCGGGATCGCGGGGGGCAATAATCGAAAGGAGCCCTCAAGACCGTGGTTTTGGGAGGCTTCTGGGCGCCAGTGAGGGGGCTTACAGATGGGGGTCATTTATGGCTACTACAATCTCTTCCAGCACAGCAGCTACACGGAGGCCAATGCAACAATACGTTTGGAGGCCCCATTGGGGGATGCCGCCGGACGACAGGAAGCGCGCTTAGACTCGAAGAGTCGCGGGATGGACGGCGCTCTCTAGCCAGGATGGACCTTATACGTATCAGGGGAGGTCTGGGAGGGGAGTGGTTCGGGAATCCTCCGCGATCGGGCCGTGGCGGATGACGGGAAATGTGCTTATACTCGAGGTGTTGCGCGATGGACGTTGATCTCCGATTTGGAGGGACGTGGTGATATAGGTGTCTGCGGCGACTCCACACCGTGCCAGCGAAGCACTCTGTGTGGCGAACGCCATTACATGTGATGCCCCTCGGCTCCTCTTGATGAGCTCTCATAGGGACGAATTGGGCCGCCTTGTGGCTCTCTTGTGCTCCGAATAGCACCTGTCGGAGCTCGGTGGCGCATGGCCAGAGGAGGCCGAGTCGCCCAAAGCCCGACGATGGCATTCAACCGTGCCATCAGAGTTGCTCAGCGGTCCTCCTCGACTGCCCCGCCCCACGGCGATGCTGCTCCTCTCGCCACGAGGGCCGAGATAAGGCCGCTGGCATCCGCCACCCACGGATTTCACCGTGGCCTTGGGAGGCCATCAGTTGGCTTGTGCTCCCGTTGGGCAGTCTCGGGTGTCCCTTGCGGCTCTCTTGGGCCGTCTTGGGGGACCTATTGAGTCGTCTTGGGGTCTTGGGGCTCCCTTGGCCGTCTGAGGGCTCTCTTGGGGCCGTCGTGGACCTGTCCTGGGGCCTTTGTGGCCGTCTAGTGTCTTTCTCAGGCCGTCATGGGTACCTCCAGAGGCTCTCTTGGGTCAGCTTGGGGCTCCCTGGGCCGACTAGGGGCCCTCTTGGATCTTCGACCAACATGCTTGGATTGGTTTGTGTGCCTCTCGGAAGCCTCTTGGGGTCTATTCGGCACTTCCTGGGAGCTGTTGGGTGCCTCTTGAGGCAAGGCTGGGCCATCTTGGCGGCCTTGGTGACCCTCCCTGGCTGTCGTGGAAGCCGCGCAGAGACTCGCTCGGAGAGTTCCAAGAAGGCGTTGGGGCGCCCGGGAGTCCTCGGGAGGGGGACGGTGCACGCAGAGCTTTGTGAGATAAGAGGAGGCTATTCGCAGACTTACAGAAGCCCAGCCAGGCAGCACTCGGTATTCTACAACGCCTCAATGTGCCAGAGTGGTCCTTCGTGTGCAACTGCGGAGGTCTTGGATGGGGAATGTGGAATGTGCCGATGTCGCTCGCGACTGCGACCGCGACCGCGACGTCGTTCTGCTGCTACTGCTTGTCCTCAGGCCTCTGGCATAGCAGGCTTCGTCTACGCACCCTCGGTCTCTGCTGCTCCGCCCCTTGCCGCGATGAACCGCGTGGTGCTCGCCGTGTTCGCCCTCCTGCTCTCCAGCCATGGCTGCGTCGCCGATGAGCAGACCACGACCATGGAGGACCATTGCGGAATGCCGTAGGTGTAGGGATGGACAGATATTCGGTCCGGCTTGATCTTATCGTCCTTAGCATCCAGCCTGGTTCTGTTGACGTGAATGCAAATTTGTTCGAGGGTCGCGGAACAAGGGGGGGAAGATCGCTGGGGCGTCGGGGTGTTGCGCTGGCCGCGCCCGCGTGCTGCCGGTGTCTTCTCTGCGAGCTGGCCCCGCCGCGGCCTCGTTTCTAGATCTCTGGCGTTTACCATGCAGTTGTCGCCATCACCCTTCCTCTGAGCTGCTCTCCTTCACCATAAGAAGTCTTCGAAGAAGCCTCTAAGAAGGCGCCGATCCCTTCTCGGAAACACCTTCCTCCATGGCGCACCGATCGGCCTGGGTTGCGGCCTGCTCGCAGCGTGCTCGCAGTTCGGCTGAGGCTCGCTCGACAGCCCTCGTAGCCCAATAGCAGTCCGCTGCTCTCCGATGGCCTTCTGTCAGCTCATCGCTAGCTTGCTTGGCTGGCCTCCTGGGAGCTGCGACGTTGTCTTTCGAAGAGAGGGGTTGAACTCCTGGTGCAGGTTCTGCAGGGATTGTCTAGGATTACTTCGTTTCCTGGGCGCGGGTCCCGGTAGCGTTCCTCCCTGCTCTCTGCTCCCCCCTCCCACCCGGGCCGAGGAGCGCCGCCTGACGGACACCACCATGGGCGACGACACGACGAGCGCCGCGCCTCGCACTGGAAGCCCAGGCACCGTGCTCCTGGCGCTCCTCGCCTTCCTCTACGTGGGCAGCGCGGCGGGTGCGGCGCTGGACGAGTCCACCACGATGGCCGACGAGCGCCGCCTGACGGACACCACCATGGGCGACGACACGACGAGCGCCGCAGCTCGCAGTGGCGCCCTTGGCACCATGCTCCTGGCGCTCCTCGCGTTCCTGTTCGTGGGCAACGCGGCTGGGGCGGCAGTGGACGAGTGGCCGACGAGCGCCGCCTGACGGACACCACCATCCTGCGTTCCGGAGCAGCCCATCGCTAAGCTCGCACGCTTGTAGCAGACTGTCTTCCAGGCTTCCAAGCAGCGGGCCTGGATCTCGACTCACTACGGACATCACGAGGAGCGAATTCCATTCAAGCCATTCGCAAAGGCCTGGGCTGCGGCCGAGGCATCTTGACGCGCGTGCTTGAGGTCCGCGAGGGACTCCTGCGGCGTGCGGTTGGTCACGGGCCCCGTAGAGAGGCAGTTTCCTGGACGGCGATCCGCGAAGCATCGCTGCGGCGCGGGATCTTGCAGCCCACTAAGCTCTGACGGCACGCTTGTAGCGACTGTCTTCCACCAACCCTCCAAGATCGACCTTTTGCTCACTAGCCCCCCGTCGGCTTTTACCAACAGCTTTGCTTTCCCTGCCTCCGCTTGGCTCCTGTCCCCCATCATGTGCGCTGTGGTGGTCGAGGATCCGTGCCCCGCAGTGAATTCCATTCAAGCCACCCCTGCTTTGGTGCAGCGGCAGGGAGCCCTCGCAAAGGCCTGGGCTGCGGCCGAGGCATCTTGCGACGCCGTCCGTCTCCGTGAAAGATGGAGGCTTGACATTTTTCAGGTCCGCGAGGGACTCAGACTGCGGCGTGCGGTTGGTCACGGGCCATATCAGGCGTAGACTTCGGCCGAGGCCAACCCCAGTTGCAGCGGCCCTCGCAAAGGCGCGGGCCGCTGGCTTCCATGGGGGCGGCCGATCCGCGATGTCGTGGTACCCGTCCCTCGCGCATCTGAAGAATTCGGTGACGGACTTACAGAGTTCCGCACCGGATTTGCTGCTACGGCACGTGGTCGCAGCTGCAGCGAGTGCCAGGGTCCGCCTGCCACATCGAGCGCAGATTTCGGATGCCCACACCAGATGCCTGCGGATCAGCCAGAGTGCCACCTTGCCCGTTGAAGAAACTACATCATCTTCGAGCATATAACGTCAGAGGTGGAAAGCCTGCCGATACCGAGGTCTTCTCCTCGCTTTTGCCTCTTTGGGCATCATTGGGACTGGCCCTCGTTGCCACGGCTGGACCCAGCGTAATGTTCGGGTGATCGTGGTCCTGGGAGTACGGGGCTAGTGTACTTGACTGAGGACCGCAGCCTTGGGAGAGCGGACTCAGGGTGATTTGCGAGAGGTCGTGGCTCTGGGAGCGCGGATCCAACGCAATCTACGCGGGATCGCGGGGGGCAATAAATGAAAGGAGACCTCAAGACCGTGGTTTCGGGGGGCTTCTGGGCGCCAGTGAGGGGGCTTACAGATGGGGTCATTTATGGCTACTACAATCTCTTACAGCACAGCAGCTACACGGAGGCCAATGCAACAATACGTTCGGAGGCCCCATTGGGGGATGCCGCCGGACGACAGGAAGCGCGCTTAGACTCGAAGAGTCGCGGGATGGACGGCGTTCCCTAGCCAGGACGGACCTTATACGTATCAGGGGAGGTCTGGGAGGGGAGTGGTTCGGGAATCCTCCGCGATCGGGCCGTGGCGGATGACGGGAAGTGTGCTTACATTCGAGGTGTCGCGCGATGGACGTTGATCTCCGACTTGGAGGGACGTGGTGATCTAGGTGCCTGCGGCGACTCCACACCGTGCCAGCGAAGCACTCTGTGTGGCGAACGCCATTACATGTGATGCCCCTCGGCTCCTCTTGGTGAGCTCTCATAGGGACGAATTGGGCCGTCTTGTGGCTGTCTTGTGCTCCGAGTAGCACCTGTCGGACCTCGGTGGCGCATGGCCAGAGGAGGCCGAGTCGTCCGGTAGCCCGACGATGGCATTCATCCGTGCCATCAGAGTTGCTCAGCGGGCCTCTCGACTGTCCCGCCCCACGGCGATGCTGCTCCTCTCGCCACGAGGGCCGAGATAAGGCCGCTGGCATCCCCCACACAGAAATTTCACCGTGGCCTTGGGAGGCTATCAGTGGGCTTGTGCTCCCGTTGGGCAGTCTCGGGTGTCCCTTGCGGCTCTCTTGGGCCGTCTTGGGGGACCTATTGAGAGGAAGAGGAGGAAGAGGAGGAGGAGGAGGAGGAGGAGGAGGAGGAGGAGGAGGCGGAGGCGGAGGCGGAGGCGGAGGCGGAGGCGGAGGCGGAGGCGGAGGCGGAGGCGGAGGAGGAGGAGGAGGAGGAGGAGGAGGAGGAGGAGGAGGAGGCGGAGGCGGAGGCGGAGGAGAAGGAGGAGGAGGAGGAGGAGGAGGAGGCGAAGGTGGAGGAGGAGGAGGAGGAGGTGGAGGAGGAGGAGGAGGAATAATAATAATGATAATAGTAATAATCATAATACTAATAATAATAATGATGAGAAGAACTCAAGAAATAAGAAGAGTAATAATAAGAAAACGAATAATATTAATAAGAATAATAATAATAAGAATAATAGTAAGAAGACTAATAATGATACTACGAGTAATAATAATATCACTAATAATACTAGTACGAACAATCGTAATACTGATACGAAGAATAATACTGCTAATAATACGAGTGATAATAAACTACTAATACGAATCATAATAAGAAAAAAAGGAATCATACGACTAATAATAATACTAATACTATTAATACTACTCATACGAATGATATATATATAATAATAATACGAATACTACTAATAATACTAATACTATTCATGATAATAATAATACTAAGATGAAAAAGAAGAAGAGGAGGAGGAGGAGGAGGCTGCTGTTCTTCTCGGCACGCTGCTGCAAGCACGAGCTGCGGAGGCGCTCGAGAAGCAGCTAGAAGGCGCTCGAGAGTCCCCTCCCAAACTGGCCCCCATGCGGCAGCAGCAGGATGTCGGCGACACCCCAACATACTTGTACTATATGTGCGTGGCCCCCCCCCCCAGGGGTGACGCGCGCATTGAGAAATCTAGTATATGCGTCGTGTCGGGCGCTTTTGGCCGCACCGCTCGGGAAACGATATACTACAAGATGGGTATACTATATGTCGGGGTCGGACGTGCGTATCCAAGGAAAACATATAGTTCTAGCATGTCATTGTGTGTCCCAGGACGAGCGAACGCTTTTTTTGCCCTGAACCAAAGTTTCACGATCAACAGTCGAAGAAAAACAAACGCCATAAACATAAACTTTCGGCGCTCCGCGCGGACTTTGTGGATCCGCGCTGGGCCCTCCTGGCGGCGCCTCTGGCGCCGTCCCTGGCGCGCTCCGCGCGCCAGGCAGGGAGGGGTCCAGCGCCGATCCGATCAATTCGCGCGGACCTCCGAGTTTTTCTGTTTATGTCTCTGAAGTGTCAAGATCAACGAAAGAGCGCGTTCTGTGGTCGCTTGGAGGGGGGGGGGTGGAAACGGACCCTCCCCTGCCTGGATGGAGGAGGGGGGGGGGGTTCGAACCCCCCCCCGCGTGACGGAGGGGGGGGGTTCAACCCCCTCCCTTCCCTACTTTCCTTTCTTCCTCTCCTCGGACCAGCGCCTGCGTCTGCGGCGGGTGGCGGCGGCGGCGGGGACGACGATTTACTGTTCTGGCCCTGCGCCGACGCCTGCGGCGACGGGCGGTGGCGGCGGGGAGCGTCGACGAGGACGACGGTGGTGGTGGTGGTGGTGGTGTGGTGGTTTGTTGTGGCGGTGGTTTGGTGGTGGTGGGTGGTGGTGGTGGTGGTTTGGTGGTGGTGTGGTGGTGGTTTGTGGTGGTGGTGGTGGTGGGTTGTGGTGGTGGCGGTGGTTTGTGGAGGTGGTGGTGGTGGTGGTGGCGGTGGTGGTGGTGGTTGTGGTGGTGGTTGCGGTGGTGTGGTGGCGGGTTGTGCTGCTGGTAGTGGTGGCGGTTGTGGCGGTGGTGGTGGTGGTGTGGTAGATTGTGGTGGTGGTGGTGATGGTAGTGGTGGTGGGTTTTTGTGGCGGTGGTGGTGATGGTGATTTGTGGTTGTGGTTGTGGTAGTGGTGGTTGTGGTGGTCGTGGTGGTTGTGTGGTGGGTTGGTGGTGGTGGTGGTGATGGGTTGAGGCGGTGGTGGTGGTGCTAATTGTTGTGGTGGTAATCGTCGCTGCGTCCCCGCCGGCCAGCAGCGCCGGCGCCGGCGCCGGCGCCAGAGGGGGGGGGTTTGAACCCTCCCCCCCCCCCTTGGGCTGCCTCTGGTCGTCGTCGCTGCGTCCCCGCCGTTGGCGCTGCTGGCGGCCGCCAGCGCCGGCGCCGGCGCCGGCGCCGAGGGGGGGGGGGTCGGGAGGGGTGGGGTCTTGGGGGGGAGGAGAGTCCCCCTGGTTTTGATCGATGGCGCCGAGTGTCGGGGGGGCCCACCCCCCAGTCCGAAACGCGCCGCCGAATGTTCCCAAGGCAAGCGCCCGTGAAACGCGCTCTTTCAGATCAACAGAGCTGACCGGGCAGTTCATGTTGTCATGCGTATGAACTGGCTGCTGAACCTATCCCGCGGGAGCAGGAGATCCGCCACTCGCAAAGTGCCCACTCGCAAACGCCAATCAAAAGCATGTCTTCATCAGTATAAGGGAGCGAGTCGTTACTTTGCGAGTCGTGGAACGCGCTTGTCGCCACACCCAGAGCCGGCCCAGACAACCCCGCCCCCCGGAAGCCAAGCCCACACGGGCTCGGCTCTCGGCCGCCCCTCTCCGCCGGGAGGACGCGCCGTGTGCCCAGCAAGGGGGGCCGGGGAGGGGCCGATGCGGATTCGACGAGGATTCGGCGCGGATTCGACGCGGATTCGACACAGAGTTGACAGGGATTCGACGAGTCCAACATGGATTCGACAGATTCGACGCGGATAGGGCCGCGATGGGACAGACAAGGTCACCCGAGGATGCGAGGTAACGATGCTCGCATCGGGCGGGGCTAGGACGAGGATATATCCGTTCCAGAACGTCCTGGAAATTGAAGAAGAAACGCTCCGCGCAGTTTTCCTGGTTCTGCGCTGCGCCCCCCGGGTGGCGCCTCCAGGGCCGCCCTTGGCGCGCTCGGCATTCGCTGCATTCGCTGCCCCAGGCGATCATTATCCTACACCAGGCGATCTTCGAGAAGTACTTATTCAAACGGTGCTTCCCGCATCCAGCACTGGGCGAACGTAGATTTTGACAGATGCCAGCGCTGCTAGGATCTCCAACTGCAAACTGGAGAGTTGCCGACCCGCGTAAGCTGAGCAGCACAGTCGAGACGAGCATGTGCACCTCTGCGGCCCACGGTGCGAGCACCGAGGCGACGACTCCACAAACGGACAACACCATTGTGAACGACTCCACGCACCAACTCCACGATAACAGCATTGCGGGCCTTGCCAAACAGCGCCAGGGCACGCCCGCCTCGGACGCCGCTGCCCGATGATCGATCAGAAAGAAGATCCAGCAAAGCATTAGACGGCAAAAGCGGGGAAGCCGGAGGGAACGAATCAAGTCCATTCTCGAACAGGTGGGGCGGCAGCATCTTGGGAGTCGGCAGTGAGATCTTGGTGCCCGAACGCGAGGTAGCACCGCAATTCGACATCGCGGCGCCCTGTTTCACCTTGCTCGCGCGCCGCCTGGCGCTGGGCTTCTCGTTCGTTCGTTCTCTCGAACAGCACAAAGGGCCTCGAGCACATCCGCACCGTGAGAACCAGGAGCACGAAGACGCTCATTCCCAGCATGCTTTTGGGGCCGACGGCGCCAGGTGGACGACGAGAGGCACGGGATCGCGGACACTCTCGCAGAGTTCTGCGCTGACTTGTATGCCTCTTCCTTCGCGGGCGACCGACCAGCGGACGCGACGCGCAAGCCGCAACGTATTCCACCCTCAACGGAAGCCGAGCTCAATGCAGCAGCCGCACAAGTCAAAGGTGGCAAAGCACCCGACGCCGACGGCATTCGGGCTGAGATGCTCCAACAGCCAGGCCCGGAGCTCCAGCGCGCTCTATTGCGGTTGCACAACGCAGTCGTCAAGGTAGGCGCCATTACGCCAGCCAGCTGGAGAAAAGCCGTCATTGCAATAATTCCTAAGTCAGGAGACCTCGCACTCCCCCAGAACTACCGACCGATCTGCACAGTGCCACTGCTGTGCTGTACAAGCTCTTCAGCAGACTATTGTACAACAATTCACAACCAGCTCTGGACCGACAACAACCTGACGACCAAGCTGGTTTTCGTCGTGGCCGTGGCACGCGAGACCATCTCTTTACTTCATGGCCTACGAGAGAGGGCAGCTGAATGGAACCAACACGTATGGATAGCAACTACAGGCTTTTAAAAAGCTTTCGACACAGCTGAGTACGACAGCTTCTGGGCAGGTCTACACGACCAGGGCGTTTCACCAGGGTGCGTAGACCTTATCCAACGAGTGTATCGTGACTAGGCCGCACGGACACCACGAGCAAACCATTCGATCTCCGTCGCGGCACAAAGCAAGGATATCAGTTGAGTTCACTACTCGACGCACTACTCCAGCACTTCTTGGCGCCGCTGGTCCCAGACTCGCGGGGAAATCGCCGGGGCCTTCAACTGGGCCACGCAGACAAGGCGACACTCACGAACCTCCGGTTCGCAGACGACATCTTAGGATCAGCCAAACACTACGCATTTTGAAGACAATGTTTTCCGACTTGATCACCTCTACCAAGCCACATGGCTTGGCCACACCCGATCAAGACCCAAATCATGACCATCCAAGACTGGCACCGCGACTGGGCGACTACAGTAGCAGGGATGAACATCGAAATCGTACCACGTGCCAGTACCATCAAGTACCTAGGCCAGACGATCACCTTCCAGGACGCCCCCGCGACCGAAGTAAAGCACCGGAGTCAAGCAGCGTGGGCTTGTTTTAGTGGCCACAGACAAGAAATCACCAGCAGAAACTACGCATTGCGCCATCGACTACGACTATACAAAGGCGCAGTCATCCCTACCATGTCGTACGGCGCGGAAGCCTGGACCCAGAGAGAATCTCTCAAGCAGCAGTTGCGACGAACGCAGCGACGCATGGTCAGAATACTCATCGGGACTGCAGCCGCACTACTACCGCACCGCGACACAGCAGCAAACCAGAACAACGACTACCACTACGACGCGGGAGCTGCTCGTCCAGGCGACTCAGACCATTCCAACGATTCCACCGGCTCCGACGTACGCAGCGATCCACCCGCCGACCAAACCAAGTAGAAAGACGCTGACACCGACGAGGAGGACACGCGGCCCGACAGCACGCGGAATGACGACCTGAAGTTGAGGTCTGACTTCATCCGCAGAAGCACGAGGAGGGCGGAGTCACTCATGCGCATGCACAACATACCAGATGTATTGCATATTCATCGTAGAATGGTGTGGCGATGGGCGAATACCGGCTCACCACCCCACAACACGCTGGACCCTCAGAGCGTTTGAATTGAACCTGCATCTTAATGTACGTTAACGTGGACGACGGCGACACGGGGGACGGCCAAAGCGGCGGGACGACGAAATCCGAAACTTTCTGCACAGTTTGGATAGCGATGCAGGAGAGGAACAAATCAGGGCAGCCACTCAACCCAGACATTACGAGCACAACAACACGAACGGCCTACGATGGATCCGGTCAGCATATGCGCGGGCATAAGTTTCACAAGTTTGAATAAAAGATCTTCCTGTCGAGGCCACTGCCTCCACGCCATGCCTTAATGGGCACGGGCGAGCTCCCCAGAGGAGCACGCACGACTCGGGCGTTCGTTCGCTCGTTCGTTCCTGGCGCGCTCCGCGTGCCAGGGAGGGGGTTTCAGCGGCGTTCTAGACATCCCAGGAACGCTCTCAGAGCGTGTCTAGGAACGCTCTCAGAGCGTTTCGGCACGCTCTGAGAAGGCCGCGGCGCCCGAGGCATCCTCCAGAGCCGCCGGATCTCAGATATGCTCGATCTGTATCCTCACTCGAACTTATCCTTGTCCTGGTTTCGCTTTGGGGGAGGCCTGGCCAGGAATGAGGCGAGGGTAAGGATGTTCCAACCTACTCCAGCCCTGATCACCACGAAGAGTTTCGAGCACCGGGAAGCACCGAAACTTACTGGAGGGTTGTCACGTGTCTGGCCCTGAGAGGCGGTACGCGTTTGACATCGTTTCGATATATTTTCAGGGTGCTCGAACTTATTTTTGGAATGTGATCCGTAAGTGCAATCAGGCGATCGTATACATGGATTAAGGAGGCGTGGATTAGCGACGGGCCCTGTTTACATTTGGAAACTGCGGATTTCCGCCGCCGAGCGAGGCGGCACCAGCCGCACTCTGGGGAGGGCACCTCCCCCGATCCATGGATTTGGCGACCACGCGCCTGATCCTCAGGAGGAAAAGACACACAGACACAATTAATCGTCGATTCCCAGAAAATATGCGAAAATATGGAGAGTGGGGGGGGAGACAGAAACCCAGAAAATATGTGAAAGTATGGGGAATCTTTTTATCAGTGTGTATTTATTTGCGTGTCCCAGGGCCCCTCCAGACCCATGGATCGCGAATCCATGTCTGCGCGCCCTCGATGCCTGCGGGGCCCCTCGGGCCGTGCAGCGAGGCACGTGGCGGGAGGCTGCCGTCTGTGCACGGCCGCCAGGGGCAGGCGACGAGCACAGTCCACCCGCACGAGCAGGTTGGGCATCTTTTCCCGAGGGTAACTGCCGACCTTACGCGGCCACCTTACGCGTATGGCATCGCGCGTCGCCGAGGCAGCCGCAGAGGCGCGCCATCCAAGAGTTCTTGACCGCAGGATGCTGCTGCCGAAGCCGTGTTCTTCCATCTGGGCGACGCAAGCCGACACGGGCGCGCAAGGTGCCCGCGTCCTTGCCTCCTCGGTCCATCCTCGGCCACTTGCGCTGGCCGCCCCGCGCCACCGAGGCAATGTTGGGGACAGCAGGAGGCGAGGGGCGGGCAGAGCCTCGGGCGACGTGCCCATGGGCTCGACGCTTGGCCGGGCGAGCCGGCCCAGGCGAGGCCAACGCCCCGGCGCCGAGGGCTTGCGCGGCACGCGCTCTCTCGGTGGCCCTGCGAGTCGGCGAGGGTTGTGTTGTTCCCATCGTACTCGAGGATCACATTGCAGAAAGAATTTCGAGCACCCAGAAGAGCATCGAGGCAGTGTCGAACGAGTGTCGCCTGCCGGGGCCCGACACGTGCAAACCCTCCCGTTTCGATGCTTCCTGGTGTTCGAGATTCTTCGTGGTGATCGAGGCTAAACTGGGTTGGAACATCATATAAGGCGAGGGGGCCTCCGACCTGCCAGCGGCGGGCGAGACCCCGACGCCGCGATGCTGCAGTGCTCGTCGGCCTGCCCGGCGTCCGTTCAGTCGGGCATGTCCCTCTACAGGAGGAATAGTCCCAAATAGTCCAAAAATAGTCTGGGGACGATTTTTGGACTCCTGCCCGGCGTTCGTTCAGTCGGGCATGTCCCTCTACAGGAGGAATATTTCCAAATAGTCAAAGACTAGTTTCGAATCTTCTCGAGTATCCCTTGACTATCTTTTATGATTCGTCCAAAATCACACTGTAGGAGGACATGCCCGACCTAAGGCGTCCGTGCTCCCCGGTTGGTCGGCCTTCGGGCTGCGGCTCGCGGCCCACCTCCGGCCCCAGCAGGTGGGGGGGGGAGCTCGGGCCCCGGGTGTGCGGCGCGCCTTCCCCCCCTTTCTGGCAGACCGCGATGAAACCGCGGGCATGTCGATCGCGGAATAGGAGGGAATAGCGATGATGTTGGTGATTATGATGATGTTGTTGTTGCTGCTGCTGCTGTTGATGACGATGAGGATGGGGATGAGGACGACGATGCTGATGATGATGCTGGTGGTGGTGATGATGCTGATAACGATGGTTACGATGATGTTGATGCTGGTAATGATGATGGTGGTGGTGGTGATGCTGTTGTTGATGATGATGATGATAATGATGATGATGATGTGTATGATGGTGATGCCCATGATGATGCTGATGAGGATGCAGATGATGATGCTGATGGTCATGACGATGATGGTGTTGATAATATTGATGCTGATAGGAAGCTGCTGATGGTTAATTATGAGGATGATGGTGGTGGTGGTGATACGGTTGTTGTCGATGATGATGTTGTTGATGATGGTGCTGTCAATATTGATGATTGTGGTGATGATGATGATGATGCTGATGGTGATGCTGATGATGATGACACACTCGATGATGCTGATAATTATGTTGAGGATGCAGATGGTGTCGATGGTGGTGGTGGCGTTGATTATGCTAATGGTGACGATGATGCTAATGATGATGCTGATGATGATGACCATTATGATGATGATGATGATGATGATGATTCTGATGATCATGATGATGATGATGATGATGATGATGATGATGATGATGAAGATGGTTGTGGTGATGATGTTGATAATGATGAGTTTGATGATGCTGATAGTAATGATGATGGTGGTGGTGGTGCTGTTGTTGTTGATGATGATGATGATTCTGATGGTGCTGTCGAGGATTTCGATGATGCTGGTAAGGATGCTGCTGATGATGATGGTGGTGGAGGTGGTGAGGATGTCGATGATGATGGTAATGACGATACTGGTGGTGGTGATGGTGGTGCTGATGATGATGATGCTAATCATGATGATTATGATGACGAGGCCGATAATGCTGATGATGCTGATTAGATGCAGACGGTGATGATGGTGGTGGTGATGATGATGCTGATGATGACTCTGATAATGATGATACCGATACTGATGATGATGATGCTGATGTTGATGCTGCTGATGATGATGACGATGATGGTGACAGGGATAATCATGATGATAGTGATGATGGTGGTGAAGATGATGATGCTGCCGATGATGATGCTGATGATGATGCTCATACTGTCTAGGAGTTGATGATGCTAATGAGCATGCTGATGGTGATGATGAGATGGTGATGATGCTGTTGATGCTGATGACGAGGATGCTGATGATGCTGCTGCTGATGATGACGATGATGCTGCTGATGATGATGATGATGCTGATGGTGACGATAGTGGTGCTGATAGTGACGCTCATTCTATGACTGTGATGATGATGTCGATTGTGCTGTTGATAATCATGTTGATGCTGCTGATGATGAGGTTGATGCAGATGATGCTGTGGATGATGATGATCGTCCTGATGATGCCGATGCGGATGCTGATGATGATTATGCTGCTGTTGATGACCATGACGCATCTGATGATGCTTATGATGATGCTGATGAGGATGATGATGATGACGATGCTGATGACGATGATGATGATGATGATGATGATGATGATGATGATGATGATGGCGTTGATTATGTCGATGGTGATTATGTTGACGATGATGTTGATGATGTTGATACTGATGATTACGATAATAATGACGTTGATGATGATGAACATGATGGTGACGAGGATGGTGCTGATGCTGCTGATGATGGTGTTGATGATGATGATGATGATGATGATGGTGGTGGTGATGATGATGATGATGATGATGTTACTGCTTAGGGTGATAATGCCGACGGTGATGCTGTTGTTGCTGCTGATGCCGATGACGGCGAGGAGAGTGATGCTGACACGGATGATGCTGCCGATGTCCCAGTTGGTAATGATAACGATGATGCTGCTGATGATGACGATGCTGCTGATGATGACGATGATGCTGCTGCAGATGATGATGATGCTGATGATGATGATGATGATGACGATGGTGACGATGATGATGCTGCTGATAGTGGTGGTCGTTGTGATAATGATGATGATGATGATGATGATGATGATGATGATGATGATGAGGATGATGATGATGATGATGCGGAGGATGCTGATGCTGATGATGGTGGTAGTGATGCTGCAGGTGCTGCTGATGGTGATGGTGATAGATGGCCTTGATGATGCTGACGACGACGACGAATGTGATGATGCTGCTGCTGATGATGATGACGATGATGATGATGGCAGTGATGGTGTTGATGATGATGTGGCTGATTATTATGATGATGATGATGGTGATGATGATGTCGTTGTTGTTGGCGATGGTGATGGTGAGGATGCCGATGGTGATGCTGGTGGTGGTGATGACGATGCTACTGATGACGATGACGATCACGGTGACAATTTTGCTGATGATGATGCTGATGATGATGATGAGGATGATGAGTTTGATGATGATGCTGATGATGTTGGTGATGCTGATGATGATGATGATGATGACGAGGATGCTGATGGTATGGTGGGGGTGGTGATGATGATGCTGCTGATGTTGACGATACTAGTGGTGATGACTTCGACGGTGACGATGATGATGATGATGATGCTGATGCGGATGCTGATGACGATGATGATGATGATGATGATGATGATGATGATGATGATGATGATGATGATGATGATGATGATGATGTTGACTATGCTGATGATGCTGATGATGGTTATGATAGGGATGCTGCTGTTGATGACGGTGGTGGTGCTGATGATGCTTCTGCTACTGATGATAATTATGAGGATGATCTGGATGATGCTTCTGACGATGATGTTGTCGACGACAGTGATGATCATGATGATGATGCTGATTATTATGATGATGGCGATGATTCTGATGATGAATATGATGATGATTATGATCTTGATGATTGTGATGTTTATGATGGTGATCATGACGACGGTGATGATGATGCTGATTATTATGATGATGGCGATGATGCTGATGATGATGATGATGCCGATGATGATGCTGGTGGTGGTGATGAAGCTGCTGATGATGATGGCGACGACGGGGATGATGATGACGATAATGAGGAGAATGCTGCTGCTGATGATGATGATGTTGTTGTTGACGGTGGCGATGACGAGGATGCTGATGGTGCTGATGGTGGTGGAGATGATGATGCTGCTGATGATGACGATGATTATGATGATGAGGATGATGATGATGATGATGATGATGATGCTGACTTCGACGGTGATGATGCTGACGATGACGATGATGCTGATTATGATGATGATGCTGATGATGATGCTGCTGATGATGAAAATTGTGATTGCGATACTGATGATTCTGATGATGTGAATGCTATTGCTGATGATGACGATGACGATGACGAGGACGATGGTGATGATGATGATGATGATGATGATGATGATGATGATGATGATGATGATGATGATGATGGTGCTTGTGGTGGTGGTGATGATGATGATGATGCTGATGATGGTGATCATGATGGTCCGTCGTCCGTCGTAGTCGTCGTCGTCGTCGTCGTCGTCGTCGTCGTCGTCGTCGTCGTCGTCGTCGTCTTTTCTTCCGTTTCCTTTCTCGTCCCTCGCTCCCTCCTACCTCCCTCTCTCCCACTCCCTCCTGCCTCCTGCCTCCCACCACCACAGGCTCCCGCCCCTATCCCTCCTTCCCTCCTGCTCGTATTTTCTCCGCCGTACCCTTGTGTCCTTGCCTCTGCGGCCCGTCCTTTGCCGTCTCCACTGGTCAGCCTCTCAGGGTACCCTCTGCGTCCATGGGGTTTCGGTCGCCCGCCGCCGAAAAGTCCCAACTTCGGCTTCTGCCTCCTTACCACCCGTCCTTAGTACACGTTTTCACTGCACTCCCTCCGCGCATTCCCCCCCTACTCTTAAGTCGGGCATGTCCCTCAACAGGAGGAATATTAGAGAATAGTCAGAAAATAATATGGAAACAATTTTTTCGTGCTCTTTGGACTCGTGTTGCGTTTGATTTGATTAGTGGTCCTTCCGAAATTCGCCTGTAGGAGTACAAGCCTGACCTAACCCCGCTCCCCGCCGCGCGGGGCCCCCATGAGGCCCAGGGCCAGCCTCCCCGGAGCCAAGAGCGACCACGCAGACCGCCGACGGCACGAGCACGACGGCCACGGAGACCACGACGACGACGACGAACGGCAGCGGCGGCGGGCGGCGGCGGCGGGCGGCGGCGACGAACGGCGGCGGCGGCGGGCGGCGGCCGCGGGCGGCGAGGGACCACGAGGGCGGCGGCGGCGGCGCTCGCGCAGGCGCGCGCGCGTGCGCGCACCGCTTCGCTGCGCCTGGCCCTCGGACGCGCGCGCGCGGGCCCCTGGCGGCCCCCCGCCCCCCCCCCTCCGGCGGCGCTCGCCGGGGGCAGGGGCGCGCGCAGGCGGGCCTCGCCGCCCCGAGGGGCCCTCGGGCGGCCTCGGGCGGCCCTCGGGCGGCGGGCCTTCGGAAGCCCTCGCGGTCGTCGCCTCTTTGTCGTCACCATCCCTCGCTCCCCGTTCTCCTTCTTGTTCTTCACCCCCTCCCCCTCGCTTTCCCCCTCCTCTTCTTCCTCCCCGTCTTCCTCCTCCTGCTCCTCCTCCTCCTCCTCATCCTCCTCCACATCCATTTTGGCGGACAGTGTCCTTTATCAAAGAGTCCCCTCCTCCACATCCTGCCCTCACTTTGTCTCCTCCCCCTTCACCTTCCTCTCCCCCCACATCCGTCCTGACGCTGAGTTTGGTGTTGAATGATATTGGTGAGCTCAGTACCCCTCTCCTCCTCTTCGTCTTCCTTCCCTCTGTCATCCTGCTCCTCCTCCAACTTCCCCCTCTTTATTCCTCTACCCGGCCTCCTTTCACTCCTCTTCCCCTTGCCCTGTTTTCCTGCTGCTGTTGCTTATCGTTTTCCTCCTTGTCCTCATGCTCCCCTCCCGCCGATGCAACTCGCCTCCTGCGTGGACGTCCCCAAGCGCCTATTCATTCACTCCTTCCTCTTCTTCTTCTTCTTTTTTTTCCTCGTCCTCATCCTCCTCCTCCTCCTCCTCCTCGTCCTCCTCCTCCTCCTCCTCCTCCCTCCCCCTTCCTCCTCCTCCCTCCGTGGATGGGGGTCGGCTCGATCGGCCTGCGCCTCGGTGGCCGCCCTCTCC
>CAUYUJ010014552.1:52500-55000 GCA_963575745.1 Prorocentrum cordatum
TGCCTTGACGGCGGCGGCTGTGGCGACGGCGACGCCGGCGACCAGATCCCGACCCGATGCCGAAGGCCGACGCCGAGTGACGAGGCCGACGCCGAGCGCCGAGCGACAAGCCGACGCCCACGACCACGACGACCGCGGCGGCGCAGACCACGACCACGGCGGCGCAGACCACGACCACGGCGGCGGCGGCGGCGACGACCTCGACGACCTCGGCGACGACGGCCGCGACCGCCGCCGGCAGCGACGGCCCCGACGGCGGCGGCGGCTTCTTTGGCCACCGCCGAGGGCCGCCGAGGGCCCGCCGCAGGGCCCCGCCGCGGGGCTCCGCCGAGGGGCCCCGCCGAAGGGCCCCGCCGAGGGGCCGCCGGCGGCCGCCTGCGCCGCGCGCCGCCCGCAGGCGGCGGCGCAGAGGGGGCCGCCGCCGCGGCGTCGCGGGCCGCCCAGAGCCATGCCGGTCAACTCGCGTCCGGGGCTCGGCGAGGCTCGAGAGACGGGGTCCAAGATGCCAAGTCGGAGCAGGGAGAGGTGCCCCTTCCTGCCTCGCCACCCTGCAGGAGGTGGCGTGGTCTTGGTTTTCCAGTCCAGTTCGGGCACGACGCTTCCAGCGCGGCGCCTCGTGGGCGCCCATGCGTGCGTCCGCGCGCCCGGCAGAAGCTATATATATATATATATATATATATATATATATATATATATATATAGCGCTACCCTTCCCTTTTTGGGCCTCCTCGGAGGGCCTCGTCGCCATCGCTGGATTTGCCTCGAAGGTTTGGTCAGAGCGCTCACGGGGAGAGGTCAGGGGAGCATCGGTATGTGTACCTTCTGTTTTTCCCAAGGACGGGGGTCAGTCGGAACGCGGGGTCTTGCAGGATCCTACAGAGACAGGGGAGCATCGACCCGTGCTTGGGCGCGGCATCCTGCGGGATCCTGCAGGATCCTGCGGGATCTTGCAGGGCCTGACTAGGCCTCCTAGATGGGGTCCGAGTAGATGGGATCAGGATCGCGCCATGTCGTCTATGCATCGGCGATGCATCGGCGATGCAGCTCGATGTGGAGCCAAATTTTCTCCACGCGGATGGCGCCGAAACATCGCCGACGTCGCCGATGCATGATGTATCGGCGATGCGGCGAGGTCCTCCGACGCCTCCGTCTCCGACCCCATCTAGGAGGCCCCTGCCTGCGGGGTCCTGCAGGGCCTGACTGACCTGGGTTTGCATTGCCCCAGGTCAGCAGGTTCCCGAATTCGGCGGCTCCCAGCGGTCGTCGGCGACTGGCCGCTGTCGTCGCCGCCGCTGCCGTCGTCGCGCCATGGGTCACCGAGCGCGTACGAAACGACATGTTTTTCTGATGTAATGGATCGTAGCCTACTCGCAAGCGTTGTCAAGTGCCTACTCGCAAGCGTCGCAAAGCGCTTGCAACGCCGTCGCAACATGCCTATTCGCAAACGTCAAAAGCAGGTCTTTCTACATGCAGTGGATCGTAAGTTTTTCGCAGCAGATCCATGCCATTTGCGAGTGGTTCCTTTGCGAGAACCAGAACGCGACTGTCCAATGGGGAAACGGGTCCTGAGGGTAAAACGGGTCCCGAAGTTTTTGGCCGCTTTCGGGCTCTCGGGGCCTTCCACGGGCCCCGGGACTGCCAGGAAACGACTCAGGAGGAAGAGCTCGTCATGGGGGAACGCCCCGACCCGTTTCCAGAAGTACCCGTTCCCCCCATGCTGAAACGTCGTCGGTCGTCGTGCGTTCGAAAATCCAAATTCTCGACCAGTGGCGAGGCGTCTTGGTTTGCTTTATAGGCCTACTGGAGAATATCATAAGAACCTGGTGGTTTGCATGAACTGTTGTCAGAACATTTCTGGCTGAAACTGTTTTGTTTTAACGCATCAGGCCCATGTTTTAAGAACATCGTTTGTGTCCTAAGAACATTTGTGGGTTCTAAGAACATATCGTGGTAGGCCTATAGGAATGCCAGGACGGTCGGTCCCTGCTTAAGATTCGAGGTTCGAAAATCGAGGATCCAGGTGGCGGCGAAGAGGATTCCCAGGGGCCCACGGCGAGATCCCCCTCGAAAGTTCCCGGCAAAGCTCCCGAGGTCGATTCTGAAGGGGTCGTCGCTATCATGGTCGTCGTTGTCGTCGTCGTCGTCCTCGTCGTGGTCGTCGTCGTCGTTCTGGTCGTCGTCGTCGTGGCCGTCGTCGTTGTCGTGGTCGTGGTCGTAGTCGTGGTCGTGGTCGTCGTCGTCGTCGTCGTCGTCGTCGTCGTCGTCGTGGTTTTGGTCGTCGTCGTCGTCGTCGTCCTTGTCGTTCTGATCGTCGTCGTCGTCGTCGTCGTCGTCGTCGTCGTCGTCGTCGTGGTCGTGGTCGTGGTCGTGGTCGTGGTCGTCGTCGTCGTGGTCGTGGTCGTCGTCGTCGTCGCCGTCGTCGTTGTCCTTGTCGTTCTCATCGTCAGCGTCGTCGTCGTTCTCGTCGTCGTCGTCGTCATGTTCGTGGTTGTGGTCGTGG
>CAUYUJ010014552.1:60000-65000 GCA_963575745.1 Prorocentrum cordatum
CCCATAGATAGCCTCTCGGGTCGGGCGAAAGGGGGGGTTTGGGAAAGGGGGGGTTACGAAACCAGCTACATGCAGCTGGTTTCGGCCCCGCCGCCGGACCCATTCCTCGATACATGGGCGCCTCCTGGCGCCAGGAGGCGCCGGGAAAATCAGCTACGTGAGCTGATTCTCAAACCCCCCCTTTGCTATCCCCCCCTTTCGCCCGACCCGAGCCTCACAGAAGGCCCCAGTGGCGATGCCCACCTGCGTCTCCGCCACCCATTTCGGCACCCCCCTCACACGTTTCGTGGCCCCATAAGGAGCTCCACCGAAGACGATATTCGCAACTGCGCTACTCACAACTGCGTATGAGTGGGTCCTCTGCCAGGCTAATTCGTTTTGGTGTATGCCACTGTGTGGCTTTCACATGCTCCACGTGCTTCTCCTCCAGCCCCCTCCATCTCGCCATGGCGCCCTCGCTCCACAGCCCACAGTCTCCCGTGCTGGCGATCCTCTTCCTATCCTTCATCTTCACTGTCATCAGCACCTCCGCTATTCCCAGCACGGGGGGGGGAGGGGGATGATAATGCATGAGGATGGGTGCATTGGGTGCGGGAGATGAGCAGAGAGTGGAGGAGGAAGAGGAGGAGGAGGAGGAGGAGGGGGTCGCAGATGTGCAGATAATACACTGCAGAAGAAGTTGTGCTCATGAGACGTGAGACCCTCGTCATATTCTTGGCGACTGGACCCAGACTAGAGCTGACCATCTTGACTGTCTGTATTCTGGTTTTTCGCCCATTCGGACGGGCAGGATCATGTGTCATATTCGTGCGGGTTGGTGTAGTTTATGTGTCATGTCTGATTCTTGCTTGTGTATCTGAGTTGAAGAGCTGGTCGAGATGCTCATGACCGGGAGCATCGATTTTGTGGGACAGAAGCGCACCTTTGACCTGCAGTTCTATGCGATATGGACCTCAGGCTTGCTAGTGCATGGAGGGTGTGCAACTGGGGTTCACGAGGTGGTCGTTCAGCATTGGAATGAGTGGACAAGATGGGGAGAGTTGCGGGGACACAGGGATGATCAAACCTGTGCAAGCGAGATGTCCGCAGAAAAGGGCCCATCGTGAGAACGTCATGGAGGCGCTCAGCTGTTACATTGCGCGTGTGAGGTAAGGACCGCTAAAGATGATTGGAGTATCTTTGTGAACGTATCTCTTCTGCGTTTTCGTAGCTTTGCGACGGTGTGCTGTGTTTCGGCACTTGGTTTGTCTGACCCGCTGTTGTTATGAAGTCCGCAGCTCTGAAGTCATCGCAGACCCCCTCTCAAGGGGACACTCATTCGCGCCCACGTCGTCTCCGCCTTGGGGCCTTCACAGGGCGCTCTTCGGCCCCCCCAGTCGGGGCGGTCCGCGCAAAGCTAGTCGGGGCTGAGTCGCCAACGAAACACGGCAACCGAGGAGAACGAGGAGGAGGAGGAGGAAGAGGAGGAGGAGGAGGAGGAGGAGGCCCAGTGCCTGCGAGGACGCTTCCCTGAGGCGCCAGGAGGTACTTTCGGGGGTCTCGGGGGGAAGCGTCCTGGCGGGTACCAGCCGAGGCAAAGCGCAAGCGAGCGGCGTCACCCCAACATACGGAAACAATGTGTGCGTCGCCCCCCTAGTGGCGACGCGCGCACCGAGAAATCTTATAGTGTATGCGACGTGGCGGGCGCTTTCTGGCCACACATCGCTCGGGAAACGATCTACTACAGTATGGGTATACTATATGTTCGGGTCGGACGCGCGCCTCCAAGGAGGACATACAGTATCAGTAATCATGTCTCTATGCGTCCCCAGCGATGCAGGGCGTGTGGCCACGCGGGGTACGTCTACGGCAGCCTCGCGTCGCGTCGATCGGCGGCGACCCCGCCGCCGGTGTTCCGCGTTCACTGTGGCCGGTGACTCAGAGTGGGTCGATGTTGAATGATCTGACGTTTCGGAAACTCGCAGGTCTATCAGGAGGGACAAAAAAACACACAGACACAATTAATCGTCGACTCCCCAGAACACGACACGAGGCTAGAGTCTAGAGGCTGACACGAACACCAAGATCGGCGGTGTGCCTCCACCGAGGGAAGAAGATCCCGATCTCGGTGATGGTGGTAATGTTCTGGCTTCCAAGGTGGCCGAAATATTACCACCAACACCGAACTCTAGGATCGTCGTCCCCCTGTGGAGGCAACCCCCTGTGTTGGTGTTGGTGCCCATTTCCAGGCCTCCAAGAAACGGCCGATCGTTCCAGGTTGAACGATCCCCGTGGTGTCAGAAACCAACGCCGAATATGGCACGAAAGCAACCTGCCGGGGCAATTTCCAAGATCTGTTAAACAATGATGACCCCCACCCTTCCTTGATCCCGACTACGATTATTTCGCCGCCGAATCATCATTTTTGAAAGTCACGCCTGGAAAGTATTTCACGGAGACCGGACCGATGTGATTGATATATGCACATACGTATGTTTGTAACTATGTATATGAATACGCATACATATGCATATTTAGGTACATACATATATATATATATATTTATATATAGATGAGTGTATGCATGTATGTATGTAGACCTGTCTGTCTGTCTGCCTGTATGCATGTATGCATGCATGCATGTACATACATCCGTACGTACGTAGTGTCAATAGGTGTACATGCATGTACGTATTTATGCATGTGTGAATATAGGTATGCATGCATGCATGCATGGATGTAGGTATGTCTGTATGCATGCATGCATGCATACATGCATGCATGCATGCATGTATGTATGTATGTATGTATGCATGCATATATGTATATGGGTGTATGTGTGTATGTATGTATGCATGCATGCATGCATGTATGTATGTAGGGGTATCTATTTGTAGATATCTTAACATGTGCTGACGTGTACATGTATGTATGTATGCATGCATGAACTCATGCAAGCATCCACATGCATGCGTATATGTATGCATGCATGCATGCATGCATGCATGTAGGTATGCCTGTATGCATGCATGCATGCATGTATGCAAGTATGTACGTATGTATGTGTGTATGTATGTGTGCATGCATGCATGCAAACATGTATGCATGTATGTACGTATGTATGTGTGCATGCATGCATGCCTGCACGTATGTATGTATGTATGTATACATGTATGTATGTATGTATGTATGTATGTATGTATGCATGTACGTGAATGAATGTATGTATGTGTGTATGTACGCATGCAATCATGCATGCATGCATGTCTGTCTGTCTCTCTCTCTCTGCTGGTATGTATTTCGTCCATGTATGATGTATGTATGTATGTATGTATGTATGTATGCATGCATGTATGTATGTATGTATGTATGTATGTATGTATGTATGTATGTATGTATGCATGCATGTATGTATGTATGTATGTATGTATGTATCTATGCATGAACGTATGTATGTATAGGCGGGTGTGTATACATGCATGCATGTATGTATGCATGCAGGTATGCATGTATGCATGTATGTGTATATGCATGTATGCATGCGTGTTTATACAAACACACAGGTATGTGCATGCATACAAATATGTACACACACACGCATAACCATTGATGCATATTTGCATGCGCATGCACATATACACACCGGGAGACAGGGTTAATGGCACCCAGGGCGGCCCCTCGACGCGCCATGGGGGCCCTGGGCTCCGGGAGCGCGCTGGGATCGCTCGGGGAGGCTGAAGACGCCCCCAGTGGGCGCCAAGAGAGCTCCAAGAGCGGTCCAAGAGGCCTCCAAGACAGCCCAAGAACGCTCCAAGACGCCCAAGATGGCTTCAAGATGGCGGTCGCGGGGACGTCCCCGGCGCTCCCGTTTGCCCCGTTTTCCTTCTGCTCCGCGGTGGCAGCGCGACGTCGCCTGGAGGTCGAGGCGACGTCACTGCCGCCTCGACTTGGTGCCTCGGCTTGGTGCCTCGACTTGGTGGCTGGACGGGGGGCCCGTTTCTGCTCCTCTGCTCTCCCTGGTGCCTCGACTCGGCCTGGGGGCGAGCAGCAGCAGCAGCAGCAGCAGCAGCAGCAGCAGCAGCAGCAGCAGCAGCAGCAGCAGCAGCCGCAGCCGCAGCCGCAGCCGCAGCCGCCGCCGCTGCCGCCGCCGCCGCGGCCGCGGCGCGCGCGGCGTGCTGCCGCGCGCGGGCGCGGCGTGTTGCCGGCCGCGCGCGCGCCCCCCGCCGTCAGGCGTGATCGGCTTTATCCCCGAGGGCTTGGCCGCGTCACCGCTGGCTCCTCGTGCCGGCCTGCAGTGCAGCGTCCACGCCCTCCGCCTCCGCCCTCCTCCTTCCGCCCTCTCGGGGGAGGAAGTGGTTCCTATACGGACGCCCTTGCCTCGTTTCCCCTCCCTCCTCCTCCTCCTCCTCCTCCTCCTCCTCCTCCTCCTCCTCCTCCTCTTCCTCTTCTCCTTGTATCCTGTCACGTAGACTGGTGCCCAGGACCCTCGAAGACACACTCCTTCTTTTCGTATCCGTTTCCTCTGTCTGAGCCCTCCTCCTCCTCTCTCCTCCTCCTTCTCCTCTCTTCCGCTTCCTCCTCCTGGGCCAGCTCCTCAGTACCTTCCCTCCCTTTTCCTGTCCCTCTCTTTCCCCCACCCCTCCGCTCAGCCCCCCCACAGTCCCTCACCCACTCCCCCCCCCCCCTGCCCTCCCACCTTCTAGGAGGGGCAGCATTATTGGATGGGGGCTATTTCCCCACGTCCTGAGAGGTGCTCTGGTTTTCTTCTGCCTCCCCCGCGCAGGAACCCAAACTCACGTCCGCACCCTCTCGCGCGCTCATGCACACACGCAGTCACTGTTCCTCCGACGCGACCAGGAACCCAACCGGCGGGCTATCACAATCGCGGGCTGAGCGCGAGGTCTTCCATTTCCTTCTGAAGTAGCGTGGTTGAACGACACTCCCGGATGCGCGCATGGGGCAACGCAGAGGTACCGATACCGCTACTCCACGGCCGTCTTCTGCAGCGCTTTTTTGACCAT